>JAOTON010000011.1:0-253740 GCA_034440635.1 Lepas anatifera
AAGGGGCCCTTGATTTGCGCCGGCAAAAGCTCCGACGCCAGTTCCGAAGGAAGCACTGTCACCTGTATCAGTTTTAGCGAACACGGGCGCCGCCGCCGCCAGCAACGTCAGGACGATGACCTGGAACACACGGGAAAATACTTCATGAGAGATAGTGACAGGGATTTTATTGATACACCGAAATTCAATATTTGAAACGCTTGGTGGTTTTATGCTTGCATGCATTTCGTTTTATACGTAGACTGCGCGAAATGCATGCTTGATGTATTTCCTCTAAACTTCAGTCACGTGTCACACCGCTTCCTATATAGGAATCATTTACGGAAATTTATGGATCAGTATGGGACAAAGTTTTATATCCGTCCTATTCCGTTCTTGAAACGAATCTTATGAGGGGCTCGGTTCCGTCCAACGATCGCCTTTTCTCTGATATTTCAAACAAAGTTTGCACGTCCCGTCCGTCCCGTTCTGAATTAAAAAAAACTGCGCCTTATCTCGTTTTATATCCCGCCCTATGTGGAACTCCTTAGATATATTTCAAACAGACCATAGCTGTTTGTTGAATTTTCCTCATTGTGACATAGTTTTTGGTGCTTTTGCGGTGTTCCTACCCTTATACGTACTCGGGATGAATAGGTGACTTAGCTCAAGGCACTTGGTCATTGATTTCTGTGTTAGAACGGACCCAACACGTTGAGTACAAACTACGCTTTTTAGCACTTGGCAATGCACAAAACAATGTAATCAAGGTTAACTCCGCCTTCAGGAATGAAAATTCATAACCATCATCGGAGTCGAGATTTGCATGTGATGGATATCCCAGATGGACGGAAACCAAGCAAGTTATTTGATTGGTGAAGGAGAGAAATTGATGATAGAACCATTTCTTTATAAGTATTTTTGCATGTGTTTCATGTTCAAGCACAGGGTAACACACTTGGAAGTCGGTGTGCTTACGTCTGTACCTACTCCTTGGGGTCTAGTCGTTTATACAGTTGTATGCAGTGAAGGATTGGCAATTTCCTTTTTCCTTCGTTCAACCGTTGTGCCCTTCAAATTTCTAGAACGACGGTTCATTTTAATCTGTGGATCACTGCCATTGCCTTCTTGTAGGAAACCTTCGACCAACCCGGGTTCAAGGCCCGGCGGGTTCCCTGAGCAAGGATGAATCTGGCTCCCGAGAAACCCTTTCCCACAAGGGAAGAGTTGGCGACGCCATATAACTCTGGCAGTTGGTGCGTCGATAAGTCCCAAAAATTACTATTATTGCTCCCTACTCGGTGCTCACTAACGCACAGTAAAATAATAATTTACTGCAGTATGATTTATACCCGCCAGATGCAGTTATGTGTGCATTTTACAACTTTTTTTCAGCTGGAACGACCCAGCGAGCTCATGGCGAATTAGGGCTGTGCCTCGTTTGACGATGCCCGCGCTTTATTTTTTTCAGCTTTAATTTTAAGACATGTATAAATATAAAGCTTGCGTTAGTGTTGTTCCTTCTTTACAGGCAGGCAAAGTGTGATGAACAGAACGCCTTATAAAGAGTCCTCATTATCATCAGTGTTTTTCCTCATTTCGTTTTTGGTCTTGAGTACGTCAAGCACCCAAAACATGTAAATTGGTATCTTCATACGATTGATGGTTTTCAAGACCAACATATTCACCCGGAGCGTAAAGCGAAAGATAGACATAATGTTTTCATCTGCATTATTTCGAGCTTTTAGTCATGTTTTTTTCAGAAGTACTACGATTTCAAAAAGTTCTCATTCCGTTCTCAAAATGCGGTGGCAGGGTGACCTGGCATCAAACTTTCGATAAAGAGAAATCCCAAATGTTAGTCAAATTGGGAAGAAATCAGAACATTGTGTAACCAGCCAGTACGAAATTTAACAATGAGACCAGATCCGATAAGTTTTTGGTTCTAAAGGGTAAAGTTTTTGTCGGCGGCAGGTTGAACATTAACTGGCCCTCTCACTTTTACCACGTGGCTACGCTTATGATTATCCCTACCTCTTACCTACTCCACCAAATATGCTTCACAAACCCGCAAAGCGTGCTCGAAGCTGGCACTCACCTTCATCGTGAAGGTTCAGACTTGACTGGTACCTCAGGCAGCTTCCTTACCCCTTATAAACCTCGAACTCTTTCCTTTGTAGTGGCACATTTAAGTTGAGTCGGAAAGCGGGTATTACTCGACAGATGTCAGTGCGCAGTGGAGGAATTGCTGTCTTTCCTTATAAAGGAATGCTGAAGCGATTGATCGGATTCTATGCTTTCCTGTGTGGCCAGATTGACGTCGCGTTTCCTCAGACACATCTGACGGAGCAAGCGGAGGCGATAGTAATCGCAGCCGTCCTGAACAGCCCCAAACATAGCAAGCAAACTCTCCCGGAAGCTATCTTGTTAGCTGCCGAGACTGCGCAGTTTCCTGGAAGTATCATTTCCTCGAATCACTAGTTTCCTAGACACTGCAACGAGCGCCAGCAACGACATCTGCCTGTAAGTTATTATTTGTTGCACATTGTTCTGGCAAATTCTTGGGATGACTCTCATTCATTTGTAACATCTCGCTGTTTAGTGATGTCGATTCTTTTTAGCGTCATTTTTGTGTGAAATTCCGATTTGTCTCTGAGTCTTATTTGCGCCATCCAGCTGAGGTCCCAGATACACCATACTGTCGCAAAAAGTAGGGGGTAGCAGAATTTGGGGCACCATTACCGCGTCGTTTCATTACGATGAAACGACATCGTAGATCTCTCTTGCACGAGATGAATGGTCCAGGCACCGTATATATCATAGTTATGTCATGAATATGATTTACCAGCATTCTGTACTCATCCAGGATATAACAATGTAGGGCTGTTGATTGTATCACCTACCCGGTTTTTACCCATAATAACAGACTGTTAAAACTGTCATGATAAAAACTTGTGTTTGTAGTTATAACAACCCTGGTTGGCTGACGGCTAATGTACATACAAACATGAAGCGGTGACATTCTGGATTGTTTTTGGGACTACAGGCTTCCATATAACGTAAAGGAAAAGATAGCATGTGGATAGACAGATAGATAGAAATATATCATGACGGAAAGGGTGTTATAAATCTGCGACCACTGATTAGAATAGTACAGTGAGGACAGTGCTAAGTTTTCTGGGGCTGCTTAATAAAATATTCCAGGTGCAGACTGTGAACAGGGTTCCAAGTCCATGGTCTCATGGTCTGGAGAACATACGCGGATCCAGGACTGCCGATCGGGGGGGTACCTTCCCGGGGGGGCGCCATCCGGCCCGGGGGGCGCCACTTTTGACCGGCAAACCTATCAGATGGGCGCAAAATTTTATCGGTGGGCGCCGATTTTCGCATCTCGGGGGGGGTTGGGAAGCGATGTTTCAGGGCACGCCATTGATCTTTCAGGGGGCGCCGTGACCATTTCGGGGGCGCCGAGAGGGTCGATCGGGGAGGCACGTGCCCCCTTGCCCCTCCTGGATCCACCTTTGCCGGAGGATAATTCAGGCTATTTTGTGATTAGCAAAGTGCTTGCTGAGGTAGCAAATTTCACTCTTGATTGTTTTGTGATGCTTCTGGCTGTAGATTTTTGTATTAACACGCGCTGTGCTCGGAGGGCAATGCGGAATTCTTCCCACCTTGTTTTTATTTCTTCTGAAAAACGCAGAAACGAAGAGACTAGAACAATCCAGGCCGGGCCCTGGGGCTATACAGATTGAAACAGAAAAGGTAGAAGAGAGGGAAGGGCACGGCGCCTGGGGGCAACCAAATAGACCCCGACAAGTCAGCACAGAAGAAGGAAGGACAAGGCCCTGGTGGACAGATAGCTGAAGCTTGTCAGGGCAGACAAGAAGGAGTGACAGGGGCCCAACGGAATGTCGGTTACGGGTCTTGCGATTATTTCACCATGTATTTGAATAGCCCCTGGATGCAATTTTTGTCATGCGGAAACGCTGCGAATAGGTCTTTACAGCGAGTCTATGATCAATGTTTGGAATTTCACTGATTATTACAAGTGTTATTTTGATGACGTCTCATTTGTTAGAAAATAGGAGATATTTCTGCTTTAGCGTGTTGGAAGGGGAAAGCGTTGGTTCTTGATTTTCAGACCCCGTTTGTTCTTAAATATTTTTGTTAGAATTTCTGCAAAGTGGTCCATTCCATTTAACTTTACCGAGTTCATGGTACAACACAATTTATACTTTATAACATGTCATTGGAGTTCTTTGAAAAAATCATGTTTACAGGAGTTCATTCACTCTAAGCTGTGAAGACATTTAGGATACTGTAAGAGGTTTTCTTGGCTCTGCGGCGATATCAGGTATAGGTGATTGTACTGAATTTTATCTTTAAATCCTGTTTTTTGTAACTTTTTACAGTTAAAACCAGTTTCAACCGGCAAACCACTGTCATGTCAAAACTAGTTTCACCAAGGTGAAAGTTCGACCTTATGGCAATGTAGAACAATTTGTTCCATTCCTACCACACATCAATATGGTTCGCTGTCTCGTATACTCATATCCATGGCTTACGTGTACCGCTGACGTGTTCCTATATGCTCCAAGTTTAGCATGATCATAATTGCTTTGTCCATTTATCACTAGGAAATCAAGTGTAAACATTACCTGAGGCCAAAAATCTTTTCCTTATTCAGAGCATGTGTAAAATCTATCTGATCTCTCCATTCCTTCCATTGTATCCATTCCCGTTGCCCTCTTGAAAGGCTACAGCCAGAGGTAAACCGAGGTGGACAACCGAACGTCTAAAAAAGCCACGCGAGAGACTGCACATTAGGGTAGAGTGAAAATTCGGATCCGATGAACCATTCCTTAACATGTTCTTGTCTACTGAGGCTGATCCGGCTTAACTCAAAGATGAAAATATTTTGAAATTCGGATCACAGGAATATGAGTGGTTTTTAGCATTTATGGATAGATGTTTGGGAGGTTTTTGGGCGATACAGTCTCTGTAGGAAATCATTGGTGCTATACTGTACGGCGGTTCAGGGGTTTGCTCTTAGGGAGCATTATGCGCAATTTAGAGCCTAGGCAGCACCCTACACACACTACTGCACGTGGAAAATATATCCCAGCTAGTGTGTAGGTAGACTTCGGTTGCATATTGGACATGAGCTAGACTCATAAACGAATCCTTATTAAGGCGAGTGGGCAAACAAAAGGAACTTTCGCGAGACAGCATTTAAAAAAAGAGTAAATAACCGGATGTCAAAAAGCGATTATACGAATGCTTATTATCTTATTGTTCCCCGACTGAATGCCGCTTTCCAGTTACCTTCGGATCATATTCCTACTCCTACGTTAATCACAGCCTTTATGTACACGCATACGTTAGGTTTTGGACACCTAGCTACGGCCCCAAAGAGACAAATTCATTTGGACGCAACACTCGAGACTATTTAGCAGAGCTGGGATACGGTAATTTTTTTCTACCGACGGTATCGTTATTCGGTAGATGAAAACGGGTCATTCGGTTCGGTATGTTGGAAGATTTCCAAAAACCTACCGAATGATTTGGTATTTCGGAAGTTCGGCTCGGTAGATTAAAAAAACGCTAGGTTTAAAAACACATGTACCTAAAGGCTTTGTAATACACCCCAGAGCGCGTAAAACACCTAGTTTAATCCTTAAACTACAATTTGGGCCTCTAAAGTGTTTAATTTAGCCGATATTTTATAAAAAAAAAAAAAAATTTTTTAAAAAAAAAAAAAAAAAAAATTTTCCCCAAAAACCACCCGAAAATAGAAAAACCCCCCCCCTGACGCAATCAGAGAGCTGACAGGGATGTGTCTTTTCTTCTCGAAAGATTAGAAGGGACTGGGCTTCCCGCCAAAACCAGCGTCTGCTAACTCGAAGCTCGAAGCTGATTGGCTGCGTGGGCCAGTACGGCCTGTGATTGGCTGCAGCGGGGGCAAATTCAGACATGCATCTGCTAAGGAGATTCTTTGTCGGCACGGGAAATTCAAATCTACCAAAGAAAGTCATTCGATAGATCCATTTGGTTTCCGTATCGGCAGCGGTTTGGTACCGAAGATTCGGTAGCGGTAGGTAAATCTACCGCCGGTAGTACCGAAATACCGAAATTAATTTGGTAGTCCCTGGTCTGCTATTTAGTGCTACATAAATGAGGATTCAGCAAATTTGGTCAGTACAAACCATATCGCTTTAGCGGTCTAGGTATCTAGAAAGTTCGGTGGCAACAGGTAAAACAAGCATGACCAAGAAACGAGCATTACAGACCCAACTCAACTCAACACAAAACACATTTGTTTTCTTTTCCAATAAAAAGTGCAAGCAAACCACAATCGATACAAATGCTCCGTGAGCATGTCTCAAGGCACCTCTTGGTGGAAGAAAAACAAAAAGCACATTTCGAATGCACAAAAATTAGACACATAAAAGCAGTACCACAGGATCATGTCTGGGCCGACACAATAGCAGGCCCACAATGTCAAACAATCCGGATCAAGCACCTCCTCCGCACCACACCTGTGTATATCAAGTGGAAGATCTGCTTGTTTTCATGAGGAATGTTTTATCAAATTCTCTTACTGCTTTGCTCTCGTGCCTTTTCATACCTTTTTCACAAAGACATCTATCAAAGTTAAATTGTTGGGCTAATGACGTGAAGTTTGGCACAACGCTAGACAGGTCACGCCATAAAACGGCACCTTCCTGCTTGTGTCACCTACACGATGTAAGAAAATGCAGGGAATTTTTGCACGGTCTTCCCCGGGGGCGCAGCCGGAGCTTTGGTATGGGGGGGCACACCAACTTTGAGGGGCACCCCGGGAGAAAAGGGGCGCTTTTGAACGTAACCTAAAAAACTTAATATATCTTTGTTTATAACATTTTTGGGGCACCTTTGGTCCAATAAAAATGCAAATCAAGAATTGATGGAGAAGAAAAACTCGAATAAAACCGAAAAAGGAAAAAATTATCTCCAAAATGTCATGGAAGTAGCCAAAACGTGACTGTTTTGGATAGATTTAAGGGCAAAACAGCCAACTCATTCAAATAGGTTCTTAACATCAGCGAAATCAGCGGAAGCTGTGATATCTGTACTAAGTGCAAGTTAAGACATATTGGAGTCTAAAATGTTGCTTTTCTTTCCGTGAACGCGTGCCCCGTGGCTTCCCGGCGAGCTCGCCCGCGCCAACCCCCACCCGCTCCCCCTTGCCGCTGCGAACCCGTCGTCATCGCGTTACTCGCTTCGCCTCCCGAGCTGGTTTTCTCGGGGCTCGCAGCCCGACACTGTATCGCGTCTCTATCACCTTCCCACAGTCTCATCGGTACCACATCTCTCTCGACACTTCCTTTACCTTCTTCCACACGTCGCTCTCCCATTGTCACTCTTCTGAGGCTTTTCTTTTACTCGGCCTGTGCTCATATTTGATCTCAGGAGTATCGTGCGGCGCCTGCCGTTGGACTTGAACGCGGACGTTTTAATCTCCTGTCGTGTCTTTTAACCATGCGTGTGCGTGTGCGTATGTGCGCGAGTAAGGGCGCGTGCGTGCGTGCGTGCGTGTGTGCGTGCGGGCGTGGAATAATTTGGGAGATACCTTTTGAACGCGTTTATTAAGCTCCATATTTTCAAGGATCGGTCCCAGTTAAGAGTAAAGTAAAGGTGAACAGGCCGGTGGTTTGGATGGGGATGGTGTGACAGGGCTGAAAATTGTGAAAACTAGTTCTTCATTTAAATTAATAAGTAGAAATCCTGGTTTAGGGGACTGTGCTCTGAGCTCAGGGGCACATGCCTTTTTATCATCCCTCCCCAGAATCCACCAGTATAATAAACGATTTACATAACCAGGGGTGCTTAGGCATCACAAGTCGTTTTAGCGATGCCTCATTTCTCGTTAGCTCCATTTTACAAGGGGAGTTTCCATTGTGTTCTTATTCCCCATCATTCAAGACCAGCTCTGGGACCCCTGATATAGATCAGGGCCCCCAGAACAGCTCATGCTTTACCCAGGGACTAGACTAGCTCAGTGGCCCCAGAGATGGGGTCATCAGACTAGCTCAATGGGCCCCAGATAGGCGCATACGGCCTTAAACCAGTTCAAGGAGCCCCAGAACAGTTTAAGGCACCAGATCACCTCAGAGGGCCTCAAGCCAACCTAAGGGGCTCTCACAAGCTCAGCGCCCAGACCAGCTCAGGGTACCCCCAGAACCCAGATCTGCTCTTGGGCCCCAGGTCAGCTCTTGGGCCCCAGGTCAGCTCTTGGGGCCCCAGATCAGGTCAGGGGTCTCAAGTCAGGTCAGGAAGAAGATCAAGTCAGGGGCACCAAATTAGCTCAGGGATCCCTCACCAGCTCTGGGCCCAATCAGTTCAGAGCCCCAGAGCTGCTCAGGGGACACCAGATCCGCCCATTGGGCACCAGATCAGCTTCGGGGACAATTAACCAGATCAGTGGTCCCCGCACCAGTCCGGGGCCCAGATCAGCTCGAGATACCAGATCAAGTCAGGAGGAACTTAATCAGCTCTGGATCCCCATACCATCTCAGGGACCCTCATCAACCTCTGTGGACCCAGTTCAGCTGAGGGCATTGGAGCTGCTCGGGCAATCACGTAATCAACCCAGGAGGCCCAGGTATGCTAAAAGGGCACCATATTAGCCATGGGGCACCAGACTAGCTCAGAGGGAATCAGATAGGCTCAGGAACACAATGATGGCTCAGGAGGCACCAGATCGACTCAGGGGCATTCGTTTAAACTCAGTGGGGCACCAGCTCAATCAGCCCGGGGGGGCCAGATCAGTTCCTGGCCCTAAGATCAGAACAGGGACATAGATCAGCTCAGGCAACATAAGATCAGCTCAGGGTGCACCAGACCAGCTCAGGGGGCACCAGATCAGCTAAGGAGACATCAATAACTAGCTCAGTGGGCACCTGATCAGCAAAAGAGGCACCATATTGGCTCAGGGGATAGTAGATCAACTCCGGGAGGCATGAGATGAGGCCAGAGGGGAGGGGGAAGATCAGCTTAAGGGGCACTAAAACAGCTAATAAGACACCAGGCAAGTTCAGAGGCATCATGCTAACTCATAGAGTATGAGATAGATTCAAGAGGCACAATAATTTGCTGAGGGGACACCAGATAGACTCAGGGTGCACCAGATTAGCTTAGAGGGCACGTGATCAGGTCAAGGGGCCAAGAGCAGCTCAGAGGGCACCAGATGAGCTCAAGGGGTACCAGATTAGCTCCGCTCGTACGATTATTGGCGACAATAAAGCATTAACCCGCGCCCCACCGGGGGTCCGGCGCCACCTTCGCCCCACCGGGGGCCCTCGATGGCCCCCTCTAACTCCAAAAATATGAGGCTTAGCGAAAATCTGCAAAGTGAATTAGAAAGCTCGCGTTAATTCAGTAAGGAAGTACTTGACATGTTTAAGCGCCATGTTTAAGCGCTCAGGTCAATGGTTTGACCCCCGGAGGTCAAGTTAGGTCACGATAGGCAATTTTTACTAAAATATGCAATGCTTAAGCAAACTAGGCATAACTATTATGCAATGAGAACTATTGAGATCTGGTAAAGTGCATTTTATAGGAAAAGGCCAGCCCTTTTTCCGCTATGTGGAACGTTATGACCTCCAGCCAGTGGTTTGACCTCCAGAGGTCAGCTCGTGACCTGCTATGACCTAAGGTCACGAAAGGTCAGAGAGTGACCTTGCCGTATATCAAACAAAAGCTAGTGACGGGACATACACGATGGTATTTGATTCAGCGCTCTAGCTTAATTAGGTCAAAAGTTATTGACAAAATACTGTTTTTGACCCCTGGTGACCTTGTATGACCTTGAAGAGGTCAAAGGTTAAATATGGCCCCGGAGATCCGTGAAAGGGTGTCCAAAGAACGCTTTTCTGAGCACGCTGAACATTTGAAACCATTTGTGTGACTTTTAGATCATAAGACAGCTTTTCCCATGCTTTTTCAATGGGAGAGGTCACCTCGTGACCTGACCTCAGGTCACGAAATCGAAAAATCCCGGATATACATCATGTAGACCCTGGAGGGGTCATGAAGTGTAGGAAGTTTCAAATTGATCGACTAAGAAGTGTAGCTCTTATAGAGCTCAGAAGTTGAAGTGAGGTCACCTTGATTGATCTCACCTGGTGACCTGACCTTGGGTGACCCGGAGTAAAAAATTTCAGGGATGATGGAAAAATGATGGGGTGAGAGATAGAGCCCTCAACCGCGGTGCTGGGCCTCGTCGTTTTTCTG
Organism: Lepas anatifera; assembly: GCA_034440635.1. NCBI lineage: Eukaryota > Metazoa > Arthropoda > Thecostraca > Lepadidae > Lepas > Lepas anatifera. The sequence goes on from JAOTON010000011.1 coordinate 10,255, forward strand.
CTATCCCGAAAAAACCTTAGGGGGGCCATCGATGGCCCCGGTGGGGCGAGGGTTAACTGGAAATTGATTACGTGCCCATTCTCTTAACAGGTGCTTGAAAAGGCGACAAAATGCCATAGCTGACCAAAAAAGCACTAAGTTGTCAAGCAATATTTAACATCGCTAAATACAGTTTAGTTGCATCTAAGTTCAACGGCGGATGGCACTAAATTTCGAGCGGCACGACCCAAACGGGGTACACCTCCTAGCGATCAAAGGGCACTCCGGCACCGATGGGGGGGGCACGTGCCACCTGTGCCGCCCCCTGGCTGCGCATCTGGTCTTCCCCACACTTCCAAGATGGATATTCGCATTTTTTATAGCAAACTGATGAGCATTTAGCCTGATATACCGATTCTTACTTTTGTATGTAGAATGTTACCATTTTTACAGCCGACCAAGTAAAACACCGGTGGAGGCTTGATAATCTTCTCTTTGATAATATTTTTAATCATTTTACACAGATAACAGCTCTAAATTCGGCAGGAAGTCGATTCCAGGCTCTAGCTGTTGCTGGAATGAACACTCTATGAAAGCGCCCGGTCCTGTTCTGAGGGAGTGTTTGGTGGGAAATATTACGGAGAGTCATGACTGTTTTAAAACGTCTTGTGCTAGTTACCATGTCTTTTATATATTCCGGAATTGTAGAGCTCGGTAATCGCATCGAAAAATACAAAGTAGGCCTGTGTCTTTCTCTGCGAGACGACAGCTCGCTAAATCCCAATTATTGTCGTAATTTGGAGGCTGATGAACGGTATGGAGTACCTGTGATTAGCCTAGCGGCTGTTAAGTAATGTGTCAAGTCTATGGATGTCATGTGGTTAGTGTATGTGGTTAATATCAGTAATATTAACCCTCGCCCCGATGGAGGTATTTGAACACCCACTCGGGTTTTTCCGCCGGCACGAAAAAACGGTGGCGCGAATCGTCGCCGTCCTTGGCACACCATATCCTTGATCTATTTCGCAACATTCCCCAAAATTTTAAGGTTGGGTCATCTCGGGTCAGGTCACCAGTACAGGTCAAGTGACCTCACCTAGAAAAATGTTTAAGGGGATATAAGGAAGAAATTGGTGAAAATATCGGATTGAAACTTATACCACATAATGGGCATACCAAGTGCTACAAATATATTACGGAATTTTTCATATCGATGACCTAATGTCAAGTACGGATCATAACCTCTCCATTGGAAATACATGAGGAAAAAACAGAAATTGGGCAGTATTTGTGTAGATACGGCTGAGGATACCTTCATATTCTCCAAATCGTCGTATTCTGGGCACCTTTCCAGGTTCATGTTGCAATTTTTGACCCGTGACCTGAGAGTTCATCTGGGGCTGCTTAAGCAGTTTCAGACGCAGGTCAATAACTTTGCGTGCCATGATGATACAACATTTATTTTGATACAATAGCGTTTGGATTGCCATTGCGAGTCGATTGATATGCATATTGACTATGCTAGGTTAAAAAGTGACCTTGACCTGACCTGAGGACAGCTCATTTTTGTGTTTTGACATAGTGTGGTCAGATTATACATCATTCTATTTTCAAGGAAACGAAAGGTGCCCATAAAATAATTCTGATTCAAATCTGACAGATGCTAGAGCCCAAAAACTTTACTAAAATGCCACCTTCTTTGACCTGTCATGAACTCAATATGGACCTGAGCCAAAAAGTGACTGATTTAGTTTCTTCATGAATTTGTATGAGCTATCTACCAGCTTTTGTGCTTTTTCGCTATCCCGCATAGGGGCCGAGTTCGAGGGGGTGTTCAAACACCCCCTTCCCCCACCAGGGCAAAGGTGGCTCGGAAGCCCGGGGCGCGGGTTAATGTTAGATATACCTACTGGCGTGCTAATTATCAATATCTTCTACATCTTTCTTCCAATCATGCTGTCACAAGCTCTCCGAATAATCAAAACGTTTTAGTAACTCCGTTGTCTTGCTGCAGTATAATTACATTTGCTCATTATCAGTGCACAGTCATCGATATATATAAGAGTGCATATGTCATAAAACACGGAATCGAGATTAACCCAGGGCCTTTAAGCAATCTTTTAGTTTCCCATGTAAACATAAATAACATAACGGCACCAGTGGCGGTGCTTGAACATTGTGACAGCCTAGGCACGATTGGCTTAGAGGTAAGGACGTCGCCCAGGCTTTTTACCTGATATTGGACAGGGCAGGTTGGCTAGAGAAGGGGGTAACCTCAGGTCGATGAGCAAAAATAATATTTATGTTTAAATGTTTAGGGGAAATTGGGTGTATTGCGCCCGTGCGACTAATTGCGCCTTCCACCCTCCACATGAATCTAAAAGTGGTATTCAATTTAGCGCACTACCATTTCGTTCCCATAACTAGGAACTTTCTCTTTCCGGCACGCAGCCATTGCTGGTAGGTTCCAGCTGAGCTTGGCCTGCCATAATCATATATGGCTAGGTTTCTTACGATACTTAAGGTTCAAAAATGTAGTAAAGTAAGAGTTCAATTGATTTTGGGACGGTGTGAGGACTTATTCTAGTCTTATTGATTTTCTAGACGGTGTGAGGACTTATTGATTTTCTAGACGGTGTTAGTCCATATTCTTAAGAGTATAGATGCTGCCCAGGGCTGCCAGTTTTTTTTTGGTGGAAAAAGACAAAACCGAGTTCGAAAAGTGCCAAAAAGGGACACAATTTAATTTTCACTTAAATGGCCAAATAAATACCACAAAAGCCGGAATTGAGGCTAAAACGACTTGTAGTCGATCAGTAGTCATGAACCCACCATAAAACGACTTGTAGCACCGTTTAAAACTAATTTTTGACTTTTTGATATTGCCTTAGCGCAAACTATTTAGTACACTACCCATTTAAACCTTACCCCGATGAGGGGAGGTGTTTGAACACCCCTCCTCGGGTTTATTCCGACAGGACGAAAAAGCAGCGGCGCGAAGCGCCACCGTACTTGGCACACCTTATGCTTGCTCATTTCTGTAACTTTCCCCAAAATTTTAAGGTTGGGTATTCTCAGGTTAGGTCACCAGTGCAGGTCAGGTCACTAGTGCAGGTCAAGTGACCTCACCTCCAAAAATGTTTAGGGTGGTAGTAGTAAGAGAAGGTAAATCTATCGAATTGAAACTTATACCACATAAAGGGCCCACCAAGTACTACAAAATATATTCGGTGAATTTTCATATCGCTGACCTCAGGCCAGTTGTGGATCATGACCTTTCCATTGGAAACATGGGGAAAACAGCAATTGGCCAAAGATTGCTCTATTCCAGTAGATACCACTTGAAATCCCTTCGTCTAGTAGTTAGAAATGTTTTCGGGATATTAGTCTGGGTTATTTGATGAAAAGTTTAAACTTTTCATCAAATAACCCTAGACTAATATCCCGAAAACATTTCTAAATACTTGACAAAAGTTTCTGGGAAAAATATGACTCTTAAAACGTATATCCCTTCGTCTTCTGCAAATCATGGTGTCCTAGACCCCTTTATCGGTTCATGGTGCAAGTTTGGACCTTTGACCTTGGTCAGCTGGGGCTACTTAAGCAAGTTCTCAGACCTGGGTCAATAATTTTGCAGCAAATGGTGATAAAGCTTTTATTTTGATACCATTACGTTTGGATTATTATTGCATATCGATAAATATGCATATTGACTACGCAAAGTTAGTTGGTGACCTTGACCTGACCTTAGGTAAGGTAATTTTTATGTTTGGACCTAGTATAATCATATTATACATCATTCGAATTTCCGTGACGAGAGGAAGCGAATGGTGCCTAAAAAATACTCTAACTTAGGTCTGTCAGACGCTACAGCCAAGAACTCTTCTCTTATATGCCATCTTCTTTGACCTGTCATGACCTCAATATTGACCTGAGCCCAGGGCATTTTTAAGGAAAAGTCAGTGGGGGGCATTTCTTGTGCTGGCCATTATACTGTCTTCAGGGGATCATGACCCCATTTTGAGGGGGTTTAATAAAACTTAGACGTGCTAGTATTAAACAAATGTTTCTCAATTTTTGTAATATTCCATGCTATTCCAGGTTATAGATGCTGCCCAGGGCTGCCAAGTTTTTATCGGCGGAAAAGGTGAAACCGAGTTAGAAAAAGGGCTAAAGAGGGGCACAATTTTATTTTCACTAAATTAGCCAAATAAATACCACAAAAGCCAAATTTGAGGCTAAAACAACCCCTAGTGGTAGTCATAAGCCCATAAAAAAAGCGACTTGTATCACTGTTTGAAACCAATTGTTGACAGTTTGATATTGACTTGACAATATTTTTTAGCACACTACTTATTTAATAGGACGCCAGGGGTGCCCTTCCAATCCCGCGTGACCATCACGTGATTTTATCCACATAACCAGCACTTGTGTTAGCATCATTAATCATCTTGGCCGCACCACTCCCCGGAAATATTTAATGCTTTCTCTCTTTTCCAACTACCTATGCATTTTTTTGCTTTTGAACAGTGGCGGATCTAGGATTTCGGTAAGTGAGGAATGTGGAGCCTCAGAGGGTGCACTTTGCCATCAACTTTTTTACCATTATTATCAACTTTTTTATTTCATTTTTCACATAGACAGGCAACAGAAGCAAAAGAAGAGACCAGCAAAAGAAGACCTGAACAATGCAAAGCAATAAGAAGCAACAGAACAGAACGTCACAGGTACACAGTAGAGAATAAGAGGAAGCAGGCGATCAGTTTTCAGATTAGAGAAAATTATTATAACCCAGTCAGAAGGAACAAAACATAAACCGCCAGCAAAGAAGCAGCAACCGTGGAACGAGAGAAAAAAACATACAAAACAGAGAGACTAACAAGACATAACAAAACGAGATGCGCCTTAAATAACGAAACTGAATAGAAATATAATGCCAAAACACACTTAAAAGCAAAATAAGCTTGAGAACAAACAGAACAGGAGACAAAACAAAAACTAACAAAGTGAAGTTATCAGTAGTAAGTAGCAACTTTCCACCGAAAGGGCGCATATAGTATCACATACTTCGCGTCCAGTTTTCGTTGGCCATCACTCTTGTCGATCGTGTTTTCAACAAAGTTCTGTCCCTCCCTCCCACCACTTTACCATTTTGTCTGCTACTCTGCTGCTTTTTTCGGTGTCAGAATATCATATTCAACAGCGGGAGAGGTCAAAAGAAGCCATATTTATACAAGGGACAAACTAGAAATAGCTTAGGTGCCAGCAGCTAGAAAAAGGGGCAAAGAAGGCCAGATTCCAAAAAAGGCCAACCGAAAAAATCGCGGGGCTAGGCACGACAAAAAAGCCCAATTCGAGATATTTGGTCACATAAATGGCGAACATGGCAGCCCTGATGCCTCTGCAATGTATTCCAAACGAAAAGGTTGTTTTCTTATTTTTCTTTGAGTGTGGCAAGGTAAGTAAATTCCTAAACTATCAAACACGAGTGGTTTATAGGCTAAGTCGAGATAAGTTTTGTACATACCTACTATGATGCGTGGCTGTTGCTGTCAAAATCATCTAGGGAATGTCGTACAAAAACCAGTTAATAATTTTTTAGGCTTGTCGACGCACCAACTGTCAGGGTCATATGGCGTCGCCAGCTCTTTCCTTGTTGGACGGGTTTCTCGGGAGACAGATTGATGATTCTAACGAAGGGCTGTGGCCGAATGTTTAATTTTTGCCCAATTTTCAACATCAAGGAATCGATGAGAAAGGTCAGGTAGCAACTTCAGGAATTTGCAGTACAAATTGATGCAGCGATCTCACTATAAATTTCAGGTATGCAACAACAAGCGTCGGAAAAGGGGGACCAGAGGGCCTGCCCCCCCCCCACCCACTTCTTGAGTAGCAATTTCCTGATCTCAGTCAAAGTGTGAGAAAACCGGAAATTTGTATTAACCAGCCGCCGCGGGAGGCAACGAGGACCCTAAATTCGGACAGTTTTTGGTACTAACGTGGAAAGTTTGTTGTCAGCATCAGGTTGAAGTTGGGCTGGCCTCCTTTCTTTTTACCGGTGGTGACGTTTATGTATGCTATCACCACACTAATAAATAACAGGGCTTCTTCACACCGCCACACCAGCAACCCAGTCTTACGCGCTTTGACTGCACCGTGTCCCGTCTAATCCACGAACGAGTTCTAAGCGCTCACAACTGACCGCGTGTGAAATGAGAACATCATATAATCTCACGATACTGGCTGGGGTGTGGGCTTCCGGTCGGATAGAACATGATGTTTGATTGGTTGTAGGCCAGCGTTCATCTCCAGCGTTGTGATGAGTTGATGCTGAGGCTGCTTTGCCGGGATTTCCCGTAACTACATGCTTTGTTTCGTCTTCGCACGATGGAGGAGAAAGCCACGGATGGAAATTGTTTAACATAATTTGTGTGGATTACCAATTGTGAACCACAAATAAACTATATTATTACTATAGGTTTGTGTTCTGTCTTATTTTCGTTAGGTGAGTTCGCATTTGTTGAAGTTTAAGTCACCTCCTGTCTATTTCACTGGGGGGGCAATTTCCAGGCACTGGGGGAAATTTCGGCCGACGGGGGAAGGGGGCAAATGGCCCCCAGTTAACATGTTAAAAAATGGCCTGACCACAAGCGTCCTTCCTTAAGCGGGTGCAATACGCCCAATGTTCCCTAATATCGGCAGTATATGCGGCAGTATATGAAGGTACAAGGCAAAATTTAACACGCGCATTGACGGGGGTCTGAGCCACCTTCGCATTGACGGGGGCGGGTACCCGCCCCTAAGATCTCGAGAACCACGGTAGGTAGCGAAAAATGGTAAACGGCGTTGGGCTGCCCATCCACTTTCCATCGAAAACATTTGAACCATTTTTTGTCAGGTCACATTTAAGGTCACGAGAGGTCAAACATGCCCGTCATAGGGATAACATGTAAAATTCAGTTTTTCGGCCATTTCATCTGAACAAGTAAAGATAGAGCAAAACGACTTGAACTATATGAATCCTCTTAGAAGCCGAATCGAATGATATATAGTTTGACCTTGCTAGGTCAAATCAAGGATTTGACCTGACCTGAGGTCAGGTCGGGGTCAAATTATATAAAATGCATATCATTAGAACCGCAAAGCCCAGGCGAGTCTAATGCAGCTAAAATAAATGCTCTATCACCATCCGTTACTGAGTTATTCCGTAAAAACCATTTTTCCATGTATTTCCAATGGAGAGGTCATGCGTCGTACCTGACCTTAGGTCATCGATATCAAAAATACCGGAACATATTTTAGAGAACTCGGTGGGGCCATTATGTGATATGAGTTTCAATCGGATAAGTTCACCCTGCTCCGACTTATGCTATCTGAAACTTTTTTGAGGTCGGGTCACTTGACCTGTACTGGTGACCTGACCTGAGGTGACCTAACCTTAAAATTTTCACAGAAGTTGTAAAATGATGAGGGAAAGGTATAATCGGCGGCGCGTAGCGCCGCTTTTCTACTATCTCCGAAAACCCGAGGGGGGCGGTCCCCCCCCGTTGCGTGTTAAGAACAGGGAGGTAGGTAAGTAAGCCGGGAAGGACAAGGTACTCACGAGAGCTTCCCATTTCAAGAAAAGCTTGGCATTTCATTTTTATGACGTCCAATTTCTCGCTGTACGATCGATTTGTGAACGGATTTAAAAAAATTAATCTACCAGATTTTGCGCCATGACTCACATTCTTCATAGTACCTCAATATTCTCCAAATCGTCGTATCCTGGGCCCCTTTCCAGGTTCATGTTGTAATTTTTGACCTGTGGGCTTTGAGAGGTCATCTGAGGCTACTTAAGCAGTTTCCAGACTTATGTCAATAGCTTTGCATGAAATGGTGATACAGCTTTTATTTTGATAGCACTGTTTGGATTGCTATTGTGAGGCGATTGATATGCATGTTGACCATGCTAGGATGAAAAATGACCTTGACCTGGCCTGAGGTCAGGTCATTTTTTAATCTAGTCTGGTCATATTATACATCATTCGGTTCGCCGTGACGAGAGGAAGCGAATGGTATCTAAACATGATTCTAACTCAACTCTGTCAGATGCTAGAGTCCAAAAACTCTACTCAAAATGCCACCTTCTTTGACCTGTCATGACTTCAATATTGACCTGAGCCAAAAAGTGGCCGACATAGTTTCTTCATAAATTTGTATGAGCTATCCACCAGCTTTCGCGTTTTTTCGCCATCTCGCATAGGGGCCGAGTTCAAGGGGGTGTTCAAACACCCCCCACAAGGGCGAAGTTGGCTCGGAGGCCCACCGAGGCACGGTTTTTAATTGCGTGCTAGTGTACCGTTAACCCAACTAGACCCCCCACCTGGATCGACAAGGGATCTCCAGCCTGGCCCGAGGCTAACATGCTCCCCCCTGAGAAAGCCCTGGATGCACCCTCGCACTACCAGGACACGGTACATAGACACTCCATCGAGAAGGAATGAGGTCCTATATAGAGAAACACGTATTGAATCGGCGCTACAGAGACTATAGAAAACTTAGAGAAAAATTTAAAATCAAGAGTGGCGGTTCTGGTCCTAGATGGGCCGGTGGTTCTTCCTGGCGTTCTCCAACTGCCCGATGCATTAACATTCGCCCGGGTGGAGGGGGTCTTTTTAGACCCCCTCGGGTTTTTCCGAAATGACCAAAATACAGCGGCGCGCAGCGCCCCCAAGCTTAGTCTAGCTGTTCCTTCATCATTTTTACGTCTTTCCTGAAAATTTTAACTCAAGGTAATATCAGGTCAGGTCACCAGTCCAGGTGAAGTGACCTCACCTCAAAAAATATTTAGGACCGCATAACTAAAAGAAGGGTTAATCGATCAAGTTGAAACTCATACCACATATTTGGCCCACCAGGAGCTACAACATTTGTTCCGGGATTTTCGATATTGGTGACCTAAGGTCATGTGCAGAGCATGACCTCCCCATTGTAAATACCTACATGGGGAAAATCACGAAATGAGCTTTTCTCAGTAAGTATGGATGGAATCAGCTTCAAACATCGGTTACGACTTGCTCTTAGCCAATTTCTGAATTTGTTGTCAAACATTTTGACTTTTGACCTTTAAAAGGTCACCTTAGGTCAAGTAAGCATTTTTTTGGTGTTTTACTCTATAAATTTTGAATAAACTAGGATAGAACTTTTATTTTGTCACCAAAGTGTTTTTATAGTCACTGCAAGTCAAATAATATGCATCATGACTATACCAGGTCAAGTTGGGTCAGACCGTTGACCTGGGTCAGGTCAAATTCTTAAATTTGACCTGGCATAGCAATATTATATATCATTCGATTCGTATTAACGAGAGGATTGCAATGGTGCATTAAATATGGCTGTATCTTGTTTGGTTTGGAAGTTATTAGCGAAAAGGAAACGCCCTTATGCATGAGTGACTATGGACATTCCCAAGAATATGCCCAATATTCAGTGACCTGTAGCTCCCTAGGCTTTGACCTGACATGAAAATGAATGCCACTGCAATGAAAGAGCAACTCAAGAGCTTTCGAATTGTCTTAGAAAAATGTTTCTAGCTATCATAGTTTCTGAGATATATAAGGTTTTCTTAGTACACCTCATATTAGCGATTTTGACCTATTTTGATCTCTGGTGACCTTGATATTGACCTGACAAGAAAAATGACCGAAGTATTTTCGATATAATTTTTGAAGAGCTTTTGATTGCCGTTTTGCGCTTTTTTCTAGCTCTCTTAGTTTCTGAGACCATGGAGGTCTTTTTAGCCCCCTCCCACCAGGACGAAGGTGTCTCGTACCCAAGATGCTCGTACCCGCCACCGGGGCAAGGGTTAAAGTTATCTTGCAATCTCCCGGGCGATTTTGCTTCTGGAGTTGGAGACGCACTCTATCAGTTACGGTCTAATTTACGACCTCCTGAATCTTTTGCTGGATACATAGTTTGCAGGTGCACTTCTTATGTGCAGGGGTGGATCCAACCAAGAACAGGTTCCAACATGGTGAAAACGTGAAAACATATTTTTCAAAGAAAATCGGGAAAAATTGGGGACTTGGGAGATTTTCCATTTTACCACCACCCCCCCTGGACCCGTTAGTGCTTATGAAAAAATTTGGCTAGCCGAATGTTTTTGGATGTCATGCCATTGACCCCGGTCACGCTCACCAGTGGCGCTAGTGTGCCATCCAAGATGGCCGCGAAAGAGGGACTCCGAAAGGTAAACAACGTTAGTGGGCCCGGGAATAGCATGGTAAGCGGTGAATTATACGTGTTTTATGCCTGGTATGTGGCAGTGGCTTATAACCAGCCGCTGCAGAAGGCAGTGAGGAGCCCAAATTCGAGGAGTTTTTGGTCCCAAGGAGCAAAGTTTGTAGTCAGGATCAGGTTAAAGTTTGCTGCAACCCCCCCACTTTTTGCCGGTGGCGACGCTTATGTTTGGAAACGCATTTTCCATCGTACATTCAAACTGGAATTTCAGACAGCTTGAAACGAATAAAGGCGTATATCTACCGAATTATTTCAAGATGTCAGTTTCCCGGGCTAAAAGGAATACAGCCATAGGCGGATCCAAGGGGACAGCAAAGTGGGCATGTGCCCCATAGGCAGATCCAGGGGCAAAGGGAGTATGTGCCACCCCGCCATTGACCCTCGGCGCCCCCTGAAATGGCCACGCCCCCTGAAATTTCGCTTCCCATCCCCCTCCACCCCAGGATGCGAAAGTCGGCTCCCACCGATAGGGTTTTGCTCCCATCCGATAGGGTTTCTCGGTCAAGAATGGCGCCTCGCCCCCCCCGGGAAGGTGCCCCCGATCGGCAATCCTGGATCCGCCATTGATGACGGCCCAAGGATAAAGGCCTACTCCTGCTAGAAGCAGGCTCAAGGGAGTGGAAGGAGGCATAAGCGGAAATGGAGATTGCCCCACAGCCAGTCTGCAAAGTATGGCAGCAGGCCAGACGAGTCGCACCAGCCATCTAAAATTCTCGCACCACCATCCTCCAAAAATTCGCACCAATATGCCACATACCAGGGAAAAATGCACCCATTCCTACCCCTGCAATGTAATGATATCTCAATCATTAGTCAGTTAATTAACCCGCGCCCCACCGGGGGTCCGGCGCCACCTTCGCCCCACCGGGGGCCATCGATGGCCCCCTCTAACTCCGAAAATATGGGCGTTAGCGCAAATCTGCAAAGTGCAATAGAAAGCTCGCGTGAATTCAGTAAGAAATTACTTCGCATGTTTTAGTGCTCAGGTCAATGGTTTGACCTCCAGAGGTCAAATTAGGTCAAGATCGGCTATTTTCACTCAAATATGCAATGATTAAGCAAACTGGTCATAACTCTTATGTCATTAGAGCTATTGAGGCCTGGTAAAGTTCATTTGATAGGAAATTGCCAGTACTTTTTCCGATATGTGGAACGCAAGGACCTCCCGCTAGTGGTTTGACCTCCAGAGGTCACCTCGTGACCTAATATGACCTGAGGTCACGAAAGGTCACAAAGTGACCTTGCCGTATATCAAATGAAAGCCAGTGACAAGACAAACACGATGGTGTTTGTTTCACCGCTCTAGCTTAATTAGGTCAAAATTTATTGTCAAAATACTGTTTTTGACCTCTGGTGACCTTGGATGACCTTGGAAAAGTCAAAGGTTAAATATGACCCTGGGATCCGTGAAAGGGTGTCCAAAAACGCTGTTCTGAGCAGTCTGAGTATTTGCAATCATTTTTGTGGCTTTTATATCATGAAACAGGTTTTCCCCATGCTTTTCCAATGGGAGAGGTCGCCTCGTGACCTGACCTCAGGGCACGAAATGGAAAAATCCCGGATATACACCTTGTAGACCCTGGAGGGGTCATGAAGTGTAGGAAGTTTCAAATCGATCGACTTTGAAATGTAGCTCTTACAGAGCTCTAAAGTTGAAGTGAGGTGACCTTGGTTGACCTCGTCTGGCGACCTGACCTTGGGTGACCCGGAGTAAAAAATTTCAGGGATGATGGGAAAATGATGCAGTGAGAGGTAGAGCCCTCAACCGCGGTGCTGCGCCTCGTCGTTTTTCTGCTATCCCGGAAAAACCTTAGGGGGCCATCGATCAGAGCTGCAAAAAGTCGGGCTCTCGGGTCATAAAGTGCCCGACAGATTTTAGGGCACGGTATGGTCTTGCGACAGATCTTACAATCTGTGAGAAAAAAAATCTTGAAAGGAAGCAGAAAATATTTTTTTCTAAAAAAACTCAATATTAGAATTGTCACCTCTTTCACTCAACAAGTTTTTCATGAATTTGCACCTCTCCCATATCAAGCCAGTGTGCGGCAAGAACCGGTGGAAAATCGAGGGACTTATGAATCGAGGGACCTTTGAATAGAGGGCCTTATGCACAGAGGGTCTTTTCGAGGGACTTATGAATCGAGGAACCTTTAAATAGAGGGCCTTATGTACAGAGGGCCTTTTAAACGTCACCCAGAAAATCCTCTGCTGGAAAAATTCCTTCACCGGCCTGTCGGGCCCGATTTGTATTCCATAGCACGCGACAGTTTGGCCCGACAGGCCGCCGTAAAGGTAAAGGCGACAGGCAAAACAGTTTTTTTCCTTCGTTTCCTTCGTTTGGGAGTACGCTCAACGCTGCCGCAAGGGCGCTGTTTGAACAGCGCCCTTGCGGCAAAACCGGTGTAAAAGGTATCTTCGGTTTGAAGAAAAGCAGCCCTGCGGTTTGGTGTGTTGCCTTGTGGATATGGCGGAGGCCAAGGCCCTAGAATCTCCCGTGGTGTGGTAGAGGCAATGCGTTGCAAGGTTGTGTTTTTTATTATTTTTCTCTTGCATTACTTTGGTATACATCTTGAGTAAACTGATTGAGCCTGGATTTCATCGTCCATAGTTGAAGGGCTGATAAATGGCTCCGATTAAGCTGAAGCCCCTTCCACCGTCCCGTGTCAAGCTTAAATGTGGATTTGAGGGATGTGGGTATTTTGGCGAGAAACGTTTTTTTAAGGAGCATCAGCGAATCAAGCATTCTGGGCTGCCCTGCAAGTTCAGGAACAGTGGTTTTGGCCAAGGAGGTCGTTTTGAAGCATGGATCAAACAGCGGGCAGATCAGAACAGTGTGGGGAGAAAACAAAGAAGTAAGTGATGTGGTGTTCGTTGTAATTTCGGCAGCTTACATCTATTTCCACACAGTATGTTATGCTCACTGTTGATCAATAATTTTAAATGATATTAATAAGGGAAAAATGAATTTTACCAGCAGACTGGTCAAATTAGACTAAAACATTTGATTTTCCCTTCCATCTTCTTTTAAATCCAATGCCTGTTTGTCCAGAATTAACCACAAAAGTTGCATACCTTCATCAGTGGATTTGTAGATGCCAAAGAAACAAAACTCTTCACCTTTCCACATTAATTTGAGTTTTAAGTACCAAACTATTTCTCCTATTTCATTTTATTCACTTACCTAAATATGCCTATGATCTATGTCAAGGGGACAAAGATATAACAAAAACACAGCCTAGTGCAACCTTTACTCATTCCTTTTACTCTTAACTTCCTTGGAAACATGATATTTATTTGACATTCACTATCTAACTGACTTAAGGTTATTTATTAGCCTCATGAACTTCAGATCCTAAACCACTTACCCTCATGGAAATGAGCACGGCAATGCATGAAAAACTTTGAGATAGCCAACAGCTTCAAAATTTAGGATTTTTCATGTAAACATGCATTTAAAGTCATGGAAAGCTAATATTACATGTTTGTATTCAACTACAAGTAGCCATGATCCTTAAAAACACTTTCGAATATCAAAAAAGTACCCCTCCAATCTTGTTTGTCTGGCCATCAGAGCAATATCCATATATAAATTTTGGGGGTTCCTTCCAAATTACCCCCTCCCACCTCCAAAAAACTGAAATCATGAAAATCTGCAGAAGCTGGCATAAGTAACCGCATGGTATGGGAACCAGGTCAGCTTTCTTCCATTGCAAACTATATTTTTAAGTATTCTGGGCTAGACTATGTAACATAATAACACAATATCACTTATTCTCATTCTAGTGCAGCATTTTTTTGTCAGTGGCGGCTGCAGAGGACTGAAAAAGGGGGGCTGCTTTTCATGTTATTGTATATTTCCACCTGTGACCTAAATCATCTGAATTCAAGACTGAGTCTTATTCAAGACCCAGTCGAGCTGACTTTGACACACACTATTTGTATGCTGTACGTCCACAAATCTCAAATTACATCCAATAATAAATTTCCTTTACCAATGGTGACTCCAGAAAATCGGAATTGGTGGTTCGGTATTCAATTTGTTATAGGTTTCTGCCGATAACCTTAATTTCCTGAGCGTGTCTGATAATTGAAAACCCGAAGAACAGTCTCAGTTCTAGAGTTTTGAAAATTAATATACTTGTGTCATTCCACTTAGATTTTCCATAGGCGGCTTCAGAGCACGAAAAATAAGGATATCACACATATAAGGATCAGAGCACAAAAATAAGGATAATGATATCCATTGGTGCCAAACTTGAAGTTTTTTATGCTAATTTTAGTATTTTCTATTAAGAATGTGGAAAAGAGTAGGAACATTTTACCAATTGAATGGTTTTTACACAATTTTAATAGTCCTATCCTAACCACCCGACAGATTTGGAGGTTTTTTCGAAAGTGCCCGACAGATTTGAGATTTTTTGCAGCTCTGCCATCGATGGCCCCCGGTGGGGCGAGGGTTAAGGGCTTTTTTAAGGCCCCTCCTGTGTCTTAATAGCCATTCAGCCATTATTTGTTTATTTTAAGTGTCACTAACCTTGCAAATTCGCACCAGGTTGATAAAATTCGCACCACTCGGTCCTGTCTCCAAGGGCACTCGCGCCGACGAGATCTCGTCGAAAATGCCATACTTTGTACACTGGCATCACAGCTGCTTACCAGGTGGATGTCAATGGAAGTCAGATGGCTGAAAATGTCTGCAACAGACAGCAGCATTTGAGCCTATCTTCTTCCCAATTCTCAGTTTCAACTTCCACTGCTTGGAGAGCACCTTATCCTGAGGAAACTTGTGAAAGCTGAGACTTCGACACTTTCTTCGGAAGGATACACACTGAGGAACGCAGCATTTCTGATTGGATCTAATGGTTTTCCGTCTCTTCTCCATTTTCTTTGAACTTTCCAAGATTATAACAAACAAGAAAATAACGCCAGTCTTCAATATTCACGTCCACCCAACGTCACGTATAACCACGGGGGATGAGGTGGCTTAGTGGATAGTACAGTTGTCTTCTAAGTCACTGGTTCCGGGTTCAAGTCCCGGCGGAGCCTCTGAATAAGTCGATCTGATCCCCAAAATCCCTTCCAACAGGGTGAGAGTTGGCGACGCCGTATGACCCTGGCAGTTGGTGCGTCGTTAAACCCTAACAATTATCACGTATAACCACGCTCTCTCACAACGAGTTTACCACGACTGAAAATCCGTTACCACAGGAACCGTGTAGGAACCGAGGAGGTTGTTTACAAATGCGCCGGATATGAAGCAGCCGCGCCAGACGTCAGTCTCTCTACTGGCGTTTCCAAAAAAATCCGCCAGGTGCCAACACTTTCGATGACCGAGGCCAAGGCCTTTAAATGTAGAGGTAGAACCAGGGGGTTGCGCTCCGGCTTTTTAGCCTATGCCAAAAATGGCAACCTCAAATCTGGCATTCACCATGGTGATGACGTCAGCGATCGCCTAGAGTTGCTTAGCAACGCATTGTCGCTGAGCATTGTAGAAGACGGGGCTATCCAACCATACACGTATATTTGCACTACGGCGGTACATAAAACATACAAGACCCTAAAAACAAGCCCCGGCCGACTGAGGTGGACAAATACAATCATAAACGGAGGAGCCGAGCCCCGAACCCGTGACCGCCGACGGCGCGAGCGCTCTAAATTACGCCCAGACGGGCACGGGCTCGGAGCCCGGCAGACGTCTACCGGCCGATTCCGTGAAATAATAAATAAGGATGATGATGAACGTATGAGCCGGACAAAAAGGCACAGTTAAAACGTGAGCGAAAACAAATAAACATTGATCTATGGCCTACAGTGCGCAGACACCGCCAATGGGAGCAGCCTCCCCCTCTCCGGCACCTGTGGCGCCAGCCACACCCTCACTGTCCCCAGACTCCCGGTCCCCCGCAAAGTCCGGTTCCCCGCCATCCGCCCCGACGTCCGGGATGCCGGGGATGTCCCTGGTCGGGTCCGCCTCGGTGCGGGTGCCGCTGACGAAGGCGTCCATCACCGTAGCAGACGCAGGCGCGAGACATCGTGGGCCGCTCCTCGAGCAGCTGTTTGGAACCGACCGAGGTCGTCGGTGAGGCTGCGCCGTTTGGCCCGCGACTCGAAGGTAAGCCGGTGGGCCGGTCGACAAGCGGGTGCTGTGGCATATGGTCCCGCAGGCGGCCGACCGCCCGGTCGCCGTACTGCCGCCCTCCGGTACGTTGGTAGGCGGTTATTGGGGGGACGCCGGTAACAGTAGCTCTGAGGCGTGTCCACGCGATAGAAGGCAGTATGAATAGGCTGTCGGGCCGAGTCGGGTAGGTGGGCAGTATTACCCGGATGAGGCTGGACGATGCCACGCGATGCTCAAACAGCCGCTTGGGTTGATTGAGGTCCTGGGTGAGGCCGCGCCGTTTGGCCCACGACTCGAAGATAGACCGCCGCGGCATGTGGTCCTGCAGGGCGGCCGCGCGCCGCACCGCCGCCACCCGCGGCCCTCCGGTATGGTGATCCTGCGGTTGTTAGGACGCCGGAAACAGCAGCTCCGACGCGTGCCCACGCGAGAGAAGGCTGACGAGGGGATGAAGAGGCTGGAGCCGCGCCAGCTGCTCCACCGACGCCGCCCAGCGATCAAGCTCTAGAAGGTCGGTCCCAACAGGAGATAAGTTGCGTGTTAGGGGCAATAATACTGTTTTTTGAGGACGTGGGGTAATAAATCTTGGGTCTAGCCCTCGCCAGATGCATCTTGAAACCGTAAAACACTCCACGATCCTGAGTCGATTCTCATTGAATAAATAGGCGGCTCCACCTCGAGAGCAACTGCTGACGTCACAAACCTAAAATTCTCTAGAAATAGAGGTTGCCATTTTTTGAGAGGGGAGCGTTCTACCTCTACATTTAAAGGCCTTGGGTAGAACGCTCCCCTCTCAAAAAATGGCAACCTCTATTTCTAGAGACTTTTACGTTTGTGACGTCAGCAGTTGCTCTCGAGGTGGAGTCGCCCATTCATTCAATGAGAATCGACTCGGGATCGTGGAGTGTTTTACGGTTTCAAGATGCATCTGGCGAGGGGTAGACCCAAGATTTATTACGCCACGTCCTCAAAAACAGTATTATTGCTCCTAACACGCAACTTATCTCCTGATAGCCCTGTCTTGTACAATGCTCAGCGACAATGCGTTGCTAAGCAACTCTAGGCGATCGCTGACGTCATCACCATGGTGAATGCCAGATTTGAGGTTGCCATTTTTGGCATAGGCCAAGGCCCTAGAGAGAGAAGGTAGAACGCTCCGCCTCCAAAACATGGCAACCGTTTGTTTTCAAGGTCATTTTTGTTATTGTCGAGTGATGACGAAATATCAACCAAACAAACCGAGACTTCCCGTCCAGATAGCATGGGGAGAGGTGAGATGCAGATTTGTTATGGGCTGTGGTGAGCAGATGCGGGGTAGGGTGGTATTGTAACATGGTTTTCTGGATAGAGAAATGATCGAGGAATATGTCCAGTATAGAAAATTACAATTTTACATCATAGTTTGTCACTAATACCTGTTTAAATTCGGGGGTGCGTAAGTGGCGCGTTGCAGTTTGATAATATGCGAGGAGTTTTTGGCCTTTTGGAAGCCTAGAAATCGAATTTTATGTGCCAGTAGGATGGGATGGTGATTTTTACATTCTTTGGACCTGAAGTGACAGGCCCAATCGGGATTTAGCAGAAGAAATGTAGGATTTTTCGTATCAGAATACTAAGCTTTCCAAGTGAGCCTATTGCCATTTATTTATGTGTGGTTTATTTATTTTGCCCTGTCCTTTCCATGTGATTAACTGATATTTCCTCAATTGCATGATAATTATCAGGTAGTTTCATATCATCCAGCAAATCTGGTTATATTACAAGCTGTATTATACTTATACTACACTACTATTCATGTATGCAATACATCAATGGGCAAGCCATGACTATAATGGGTGCTGCCCTTAAACCCAAACAAAATGCATATTCAATGCAACTTCAAATATAAAATAAAACATCCATTTTGGACTGAGTGTCCGTACATGTTGAATGAGCAGTTCTGAATTGAAGGTTGTACTTGGAAGTTGTTGGAATTTGTTATGTATTGGAATTGTGCTGTCCCGCCACATAGGCATGCATCAGCCATGCTTTGTCATGGATGCACATGTTGGCATGGGAATTCATATCCTCCTGAGACCCCACGTATAGGTATCTATACGCAGGTTTGAATGGCTCTACCACCTCTTACCAATGTAGCAGCCTTTTAAAGCTATTATGTATAGACAGCTTGACATTTTAGCTTTCTTCTGGTGTCAAAATCATAAACTAGACCCAAGGGCAAGTGAGTCCAAATTTTCTTTGTTTGATGATGGACGCAGGCGCCGGACGGTTTCTCGGCTGCTCCGAGGAAGGTAGGTAGTTAAAAAAAATGTTACTGACAGAACTTAGTTTTTATAAGCGTATGAACAGAAAGCTCAAATTATTGGAAATTTGTTAGTTTTCGTCCAGTGTTTTTAGCATTTTTGGTTGCGGAACAATCTCCTTCAAAGATGGTATGTATAGGATTTTATAAGCCCAATAAATTATATTTATAAATTTTGGAATTTTAATTTTTGTTCATTATTGAGTTCCTTGTGTCTCAAACACCAAAAATCAAAAAAGGGTTTGTAGTTGCATCAAATACTTTGGACTCGGGTCTCAAGAGGATATTATTTTGTGTTAAGAGCAGTGTTGCAGTGCTAAAAGGGTATCTCCAATGCATTGGCAATGGGAGATATCCCATTTTCTCCTGCACAGTGGAGAGCCACTCTGCAAAGTATGGCAGCAGGCCAGACGAGTCGCCCTAGCAATCTAATATTCTTGCACCACCAGCCTCCAAAAAATTGCACCAATCTGTCATATACCAGGGAGAAAAATGCGCACATTGCTACCCACACAATGCAATACTAGCTCTCTTATTAGTTAGTTAGTTAAGGACTTTTTACAAGGCCCTCTCCTGTGTCTTAATAACCATTCAGCCATTATTTATTTGGTTTAAGTGTCAACTTCCTCGCACCAGTCTTGCAAATTCACACCAGGTTGATAAAATTTGCACTACTCGCTCCTGTCTCCAAGGGAATTCGCACTGATGAGATCTCGTTGAAAATGCCATACTTTGCACACTGGGTGGAGAGGTCACGTGCTGAAATAGGTTCTCCAGAGTCACCCACTTTTTCAATTACTATGGTCAAATACAAATTTGCTCCTTCTTTGTCTTGATGTTTCTTTGTGTATGGTGAGGAGGAAATGCTGCTGGTAATTTTAAATGATTTTAAATTTCAAATCGATCGACTTTGAAATGTAGCTCGTACAGAGCTCTAAAGTTGAAGTGAGGTGACCTTGGTTGACCTCGTCTGGTGACCTGACCTTGGGTGACCCAGGGTAAAAATTCAGGGATGGTGGAAAAATGATGCAGTGAGAGGTACAGCCCTCAACCGTGGTGCTGCGACTCGTCGTTTTTTCTGCTATCCCGGAAAAACCTTAGAGGGTGCCATCGATGGCCTCCGGTGGGGCGAGGGTTAAGGTAACTCAAACTCATTTATCCGTGAAGTTAGTTAAGTGGCTTGTTTTATCGCCATTTGGAGGTGGAGTGACTCAAATACGACGCTGCTCGTGGACAGAATGTTGTTTCATGCTATTATCGGTGTTATAGGTCTTTTAACCTTCGCCCGGGTGGGGGTCTTTTAGACCCCCCTCGGGTTTTCCGAAGTGACCAAAAATGGCGGCGCTGCACGCCGCCAAACTTGGTCTAGCTGTTCCTCAACCATTTTTAAATCTTTCCTGAAAATTTTAGCTCAAGGTCAAATCAGGTCAGGTCACCAGGCCAGGTGAAGTGACCTCACCTCAAAAATGCTTAGGGCCGCATAACTAAAAGAAGCGTTAATCGATCAAGTTGAAACTCATACCACATATTGGGCCCACCAGGAGCTACAACATTTGTTGCGGGATTTTTGATATTGGTGACCTAAGGTCATGTGGAGATCATGACCTCTCCATTGTAAATACATGGGGAAAATCACGAAATGAGCTTTTCTCAGTAAGTATGGATGGAATCAACTTCAAACATCGATTACGAACTGCTCTTAGCCCATTTCTGAAGTTGATACCAAACATTTTGACTTGTGACCTTTAAAAGGTCACCTTATGTCAAATAAACATTCGGTGTTTTACTCTATAAATTTCGAATAAACTAAGATAGAACTTTTATTTTGTCACCAAAGTGTTTGTATAGTCAATGCAAGTCAAATGATATACATCATGACTATACCAGGTCAAGTTGGGTCATACCGTTGACCTGGGTCAGGCCAATTCTTAAAGTTGACCTGACAGCAATATTATATATCATTCTATTCGTATTGACGAGGGGATTGCAATGGTGCATCAACTATGGCTGTATCTTGTTTGGTTTGGAAGTTATTAGCGAAGAAGGAAAGGCCCTTATGCATGGGTGGCTATGGACATTCCCAAGAATATGTCCAATATTCAGTGACCTGTAGCTCCCTAGGCTTTGACCCGACACTAAAAATGAATGCCACTGTAATGAAAGAGCAACTCAAGAGCTTTCGAATGGTATTAAAAAATGTTTCTAGCTATCATAGTTTTCTGAGATATATGAGGTTTTCTTAGTACACCTCATATTAGCGATTTTGACCGATTTTGACCTCTGGTGACCTTGATATTAACCTGACAAGAAAAATGACCGAAGCATTTTCGATATCATTTTTTGAAGAGCTTTCGATTGCCGTTTTGCGCTTTTTTCTAGCTCTCTTAGTTTTGAGATCGTGGGGGTCTTTTTAGCCCTCCAGCCACCACGGCGAAGGTGGCTCGTACCCGCCACCGGGGCAAGGGTTAAATGGAACAAAAACTAGACGTGGGCAGCAGTGTTCTTCCGTCAGCTGCCTTTTACCAGCTCATGAAGGCTGTGTATGTGATAGTGCAGATCCAGCAGGACAGTGCCATTCTGGCAGATTCATGCTGATTCACATTCTGCTGATTCTGGCAGATCGTTCAATGTAGACTACCTTTGATTGTAACGAGATGAGCGCTTGCTTCTTCCACATTTCATCAAATGTATGTTCCGTCTCTCGCCTGAACTGACTTGGTTGCTCCGAGATAATCCGTTTCACGACGGAATTGCTCCGTTTCGTTGTTGTTTCTTACACTACCGAAGTCTTTCCACTCTTGGAAATTAAAGATTGCCAAGTTGCCACGGACTTTCGATTTAAAACTCAAGGGGGTCCCCAAGTTGTCATGGGCCTTCGAGCGAAAAGGCGAGGCAGGGCAGGATCGATGGAAAACTACTTTGGAAAACCACCTTTCCATGTGCTCTGGGCCAGATAAAACTGAAATTTTGTGTTATTAAACATTGCTGCATAGTCATGAGAGTTGCAGCAGCCTGTATTTGTCTTGAATCAAGCCTCTGGCGATATTTCCAGTCAAGAGTGGAGAATGAATAGGTCTCGCCCCCTTTGTGAGAGGCCGACTCCCGGGCGATGTTAACGTCCCTAGCAAAAAAGACATATCTGTGTGTGAATTTTGCTTGCCTCCGTCGAGAGCATCGTTTTTCTTGAGCTTTGTCTCTTCTTTCCCAGCATAGGCAGATCCAGGATTACCAATCGCGAGGGAGGGCGCCATCCGGACCAGGGGGTCGTCGCTTTTGGCCTGGAAAACCTATCATAGATGGGCGCAAAATCCTATCGGTAAGCGCCGATTTTCGCATCCTGAGGGTGGAAAGCGAAATTTCAGGGCGCGCCAAAGACCGATCATGGGGGAGGAGCCTGCCCCATTTACCTCCCTGGATCCGCCATATCCCTTATCAAGCAATGAATCTGGATAGTTTAAACAACACTTGCATAGCTCAGTGGAAAGTCCCTGTCAAATGCCTCACCCTGCTTTGGAAACATGCTCCGAGTATGTGTGTGGTGTCGGAAAAAACATTGGATAGGTATACACGACTTCTCAAGAGGCTCAAAGTGTCCATTTGCTTCAACCCGTGGTGCCTTTTGTTCTTAAAGTCGTATTTTTTCCCCCACATGAGGGCGAGCTGTTATGCATCAGCGCAGCGTCCGGCTGCGTACTATCCTGAGGACGACAACTTTTTCCGCTAGGTGGCCGGGTAGGCGACGTGGTCGCTGAGAACAAAGGGATCTCGGGTGAGTTGCCGATCCGTTATGTCATCCGTGGGTGCACTCCTGTATTCGAGGTAATAAATATTCCTGCGCCAGATTCGTAACGCTCCATTCAACACAGAATTACTATAAAGCTACATCAAAAATCCCAAATCTTTGTGACTGAAATTATTTTCCAGTCATTTCTCTACCAGAAAAACTAAATTTCATGGCCCTACTCCCACGGATAGTGCAAGAGAACACACAAAAATCCCACCCGAGTCACAATTCCCGCCCACTTATGGAGAGCCGTGCTGTTGCATGGTTGACCTGACGTCATCGCAGCCGTCAGAGGTCGCCAAACGGTTGCCACTTTCTGCCAATGCTGAAGAGCCGAAAAGGATCTGAGCTGAGCTCGGGTACACTCGCGAGAGTTGTTTAGGGACTGAATAAGAGTTAATATTCAGCAGTTTTGTGACGGGGATTAGGGAGAGTAGATAGGGAGGATTAGCTTGAGCGATCTAAAGGTCAAATTTTCTCACCACATCTTGCCTCTCATTAAATTCGCCCTCGCTTGAAGGACGGCGCCACTTGGCGCGCCATTTTTGTAGTTGGCGCTGCCCGTCAGGTTGGGAAGTTTGAAATTAGGTATGATATAGGAGTTTTAAAAGTTTTGGTTGGACTATCTTTGAATTCGACTTGAAAGCTGGTCTAGACTGTTAGTTGTCACTTGGTTTAGTATTGAGGAAATATAATTTGGACTGCTCACATCAAGCTAAGCTCAAATAACATACAAGTTTTTTTCTCATTTGGTTGGCACCAGCTCGGACGCTACTTGCGGGACAAAATTGTGTCTGAGCTGAGCTCAGACTTTCCCACGCGAGTTCTTGGGAACATAGTTTGGGATTACTTTAATAGTTTGTGGTTTGTAAATGTGACTTGACAACTCTCCCCACAATCTGATTGAACAACACCCAATTCAAATTGGTTTGAGGAAAGATCAGCATTGCTGCTTGGGTACAGAAAGTTTCATATCTATGGTAAGTGGGCTGTTTTGAATAAAACAATGTTTTGAGTAAGGTTAGGAAAACAGGCAAGTAGGTTGCAACTTGGTGAAGACGGTCAGTATATGCCAAGGTTAGGTTCATACACTGTGGCAACTATGCGGGTTTAGGTAGGGTTAGGTTTGGTTAAAGGATACACAAGGAGGTTGGGAAAAAAATTAATAAAAAAGTAACACATAAACAAAATAAAAGAAATAATTGAGATAAAAGATACAAAAAACTGACTTGGGACAGGTTACATGGAGACTCCTCCTAACGGAAGGAAAGAAAAGATCCACTGTTATGCCTGATATTAGCTGGATTGTATTACAAACCAAATGAATTCTCCTTGAATATTTACAACTGTGTAAATATCCAAGGATATCACAGTATAAATAAAATACGAGCAAAGCCCTCTGGCCTTCGGAGGAAAAAACAAACAAATAAATAAACAAAACAGAAAAACAGAACAAACAAATAAATCAAACAAGAATCAAACAAGGAAATTTCTGACCTAAGAGCAGGAATACGATCTCAATGAACACCCAGGGAGCCTGGTCTTCCCAGCTTTCGGATCCACCAGATGGTCCAAGCATCCTGATCCTCAAACCACCCATCAGCGAATCCTTCAAAAGGAAAAGCCCATTCCGGATCAAAAGAGAATTAGATGCCTTAGTAGGAGACCTAAAACAAGCCAAGTGTCTAGGTGGAGGGTCCCTGCTGGTGGAGGTTTGGGGGCAAACCAGGCCCTTAAGCTGCTCAACACCTCTTCTCTGATGGACATTCCAATCCGGGTGGAGCTCTCGGTAAAACTTAACTCCACGAATGGAAAGGTAGTTTCCACAGACCTGATGTACATGACGGAGGAGGAGCTCTTAGAGGAATGGGAGGAGCAGGGGGTCTATGGTGTCACACGAATGACCTCAAAGGGAGGCAGAGGGAACCCCAACCCAACCCTCAAGGTTAGTTTCAGGGGAGAGAGTCTGCCTAAGCACCTCATGGCAGGGTACCTGAGGATCCGGGTGTCAGAATGGGTCAACCCACCAAAGCGGTGCCAGCACTGCCAAAAGTACGGGCACCAGGGCAGGTACTGCCGTAGCGACACCCCACGCTGTGGCTACTGCGCAGAGGAGCATCTCACCATCGACTGTGCCAAAATAGAAGGGACATCCAGGTGCGCAGCATGTGAAGGGCCCCACCCAGCATACTCCCGTGACTGTCCCATCTGGGAAAAGGAGTATCAGAAGGAGAAAAACAAGGTCCAACGCATGAAAGCAAACACCTTCTGTGCTGGAGATTGCTGGCCAACCCCTCAGGAAAGTCAAACTCTCCAAAACACTCCACAGCATGGCTCCACTCCCACCAGAGATGCCTCTCCTATCCTCGTCTCCCCGGACCCAACTCACCATCCCATCTCTCCTCCTCTTCAGGAGACCCCCCGCAGCACTGTCAATCAGTCATCCAAGGAGCCAAGTAGCTCTTCTGAGCAACTGCTAGATGAGCCACACAGCTCCCATCAGCAGCCCAAACAGCCATGCAGCCCAACCGACCGATCGTCCAAAGGGCCACGCAGCGCTCAACCACTCAGGTTATCGCCAGAGCTCCTGGGAAGCCTCCCAACAGAAACGGGCTCTCAGTCGCCACATTACCTAACCCCAGCAGAACACAGCTACTCTACCCCGCTGACCCACGATGCCTCCCCGATCTCCAATAGAATTCGGGGTCGGCGACGCACCCGCCTGAACCAGCAATGAAAGAATTTATCCTGCAATGGAATTTCCCATTTCCCACTGGGGAGAGTTTAAACAATACATGCTTAAAAACCGTCCTCTAATCGCCGCAATCCAGGAGACTAGATTTAGTGACAATGATCCGTACAATTTTAGTATCCAAGGCTACTCCATGTATTGTCATAATACAAACTCTAACCCTAGGCGGGGTGGCACTGCACTCTTCGTCTCCAACAATCTACTGCACTCACAGATATCGTCCAACAGTTTTCATGTTGACCATGTTGCCGTCCAGGTAACAATGTGTGAGCTCCGAATATCCATAGTCTCCCTTTACCTTTCTCCATCGAAACCCTTTCCTACGACGTCTCTGCCTTTGCTTCTTGATTCCTTGCAAACACCATGCATCCTGTTAGGTGATTTCAATGCACATCACCCAGCCTGGGGATGTAATCATATGGATACCCGAGGACGAGACGTCGAAGAAATACTCAATAAATATAACCTAGTCTTCCTCAACGACAAATCTCCAACCCATATACCCTCTAATCCAGAAATCACTCCCTCCTCCATTGACCTTGCACTAGTCTCCCCCAGAATAGCACCACTGTTTTCATGGCACGTTCAGTGCGACAGGCTGTTCAGTGACCATCTACCAATCCATATCCACGTGGATAAGGATTCTGGTCAGTCAGACCTCAATTTCCTCCCCAAGTGGAACTTTAAAAGAGCGGATTGGACACGTTTCAGACAGTATATTGATTTTAACAACATAACAAACGTTGAAGACATTAGCCATTTTCTAAACAAGGTACAGCTCAGTGCTGAAAAGCATATTCCCAAAACCCTCCCTCCATCTAATGTGAAAGGAGTTCCCTGGTGGACCGTAGAATGTCAAAGAGTTGTGGCGTTGCGCCGCAGAGAGGAACGTGCGTTCAGGAAGAACATTCACAGTACAGAGAAAAGAGACGCTGCGTTAGCAGCAATAAAACAGTGTAAGGATACCATTGCATCTGCGAAAAGATCGTACTGGGAAAGTTTTTCGAACTCATTCAATAGATTCACACCTTTAAGCACCATATGGAACCAAGTAAAACCAGATAACACAGCGTATCCAATGTTCCAAAATCTTTCCGAAGCTGGTCTGGAAACATTCTTGAAAGCTATCAACGATATGTGGCATTCCGGCTCCTTCCCGCCATCTTGGCAAACTAGCACAGTTATCCCCATCTTGAAACCAACAAAACCAAAACACCTCCCATCCAGCTACCGTCCTATTTCCTTAACAAGTTGTGCCTCTAAAATAGTAGAGCGCATGGTGAATACCCGCCTGCGGGTCCTTCTGGACGCTAACGACGTACTTTCACCATTCCAAAACGGGTTTCGGACGAGACGCAGTACCGTCGACAGCGTGACTCAACTTGTTGACTCATGCCAGAGAGGTTTCATACAGAAAAAAGTAACAATGGCAGTATTCTTAGACCTGAAATCGGCTTTTGACAAAGTTCATTCGGATGCAGTTATGATTAAACTTCATAGGCTGGGCATCCGAGGCCGAATGGCTGAATACTTAAAGAATTTTCTCTCAAATCGCACTTTCTCCGTTCGCTGTGGAAACGTAACTTCCGACCAATATGAACTAGAACAAGGATTGCCGCAAGGCAGCCCACTATCCCCCACCTTGTTTCTTATAATGATAAATGACATCCTTGAACGTATCCATGAAGATGCATTTCAACTCCGCTACTCATTATATGCCGACGACGTGGCGTTTTGGAGCACAAACCAAACAGTGGATGGGGCACAGCGTCAGCTCCAAAGATCACTAGACCGGTGTCTTTCTTGGTGCAAAAAATGGGGCTTACAAATCTGCCCGGAAAAATCAGCCTCCGTCATTTTTTTCTAGAAAATCCCGAACACCTGAACCAACGATCCCACTTAAACTCAATGGGGCGAATATCCCCATAGTTACCTCTTATAAGTACCTAGGAATGACTCTGGATAGCAAGTTACTCTTCGGAGAACATATGATTGACATACGAAATCGCTGTCTGAGAAGACTTAATATTATGAAATGTATCTCCGGTCAAAAGTGGGGTGCTGACAGAAAGACCTTGTTGCGTCTTTACACGTCGCTTTTAAGACCTATTCTGGAATACAACGGATTTCTTTTCAACAATATAAGTCCAACTAGGGTGGCTGCATTGGAAGCTGTCCAGAACGAAGCCCTAAGAATAATAACTGGAGCCTTCCGAACTTCCCCTGTAGTCAGCTTGCTTGCCGAAGTTAACATCCCATCCCTTGCCCATAGGAGGATGTTCCAACTCGCGAAGTATTCAATTCGCACGAACGCCGTACATAATCACCCTTCCCTACAAATACTTACAAATGTCCCAGCCATCTCAGACATCGACTACAACCGAAACAAATTTACTATAGCCAAACACTTGAGCGATATACGAGAAATCGCGGTCCGAATTCCCAACATACCAATTGCTTTCACTCCAAAGCTGACACCTTTCTGGACCTATAAACAAATAGAAGTTAGATATTTACTCCATAAAAATAAAAATGGTTATTCTCCATTTGAAATACAAGAAAAGTTTTTGGCTTCAGGCAAAAACATCCTGATTATTGGTATATCTTCACGGACGGCTCTCGTACCGTAGAAGGAGCGGGAGCTGGGCTGTATGGCGTGGGTACCGCAAGGAGTATCCGACTCTCTAAATATCACTCTATATTTTCTGCCGAGTTAGTCGCGATAAGAGAGGCTTTTAAACTTGTAATAGAAAGCACAAATAGACGAGCGGTTATATGCACCGATTCCTCTTCGGCAGCTGCTGCTCTAGAAGCATTACATAACTCGTCGCATCCAGTAGTAAATGAAATCAGACACCTCATCAATAATACCCTGCCAAGCACAAAAGTAATACTGCTTTGGATTCCGGGACACGCCGGAATTACCGGCAATGAAATGGCAGACACTTTAGCCAAACGCTCGCTCTCCCTCCCCGAACCGCGAGACATCCCATGTCCGGCGGTCGATATAATAAGCTTTGCAAACATAATGTTTAAAAAATACTTGCAAGGGAAATGGGAAATTCAAAATAAACACCTGAACCGAATTAAACCTCAACTTGGATATTGGCACTCTTCAAATCAAAATAACCGCCATAAAGAAAGAATGTTGGCCCGTCTTCGCATAGGACACACAGGACTGACACACCACTTCATATTTGATCGAATTTATGGAAGAACAGAGCCACCCAGGTGTTATATTTGTGGTGTCCAGTATACAATTGAACATTTCCTCCTCACATGCCCAATTCACAACGAAAACCGAATGGATATTGTAAACTATTTGCATAATAATAACCTCCCTCTCTCTTTAAATGTTGTTTTGGGCAACGATCACCCGGAGCTCCTGGACCACGTATTTCAATTCCTACAGAAAACACGATTAGAGTTATTTATATAAACTAAGGGGTTTCCTCACAGTTTGGCAAAAGCGTGAGGTTTTACCCTGGGCTAGGATTGAGCCTGGTTTTTTACCTTCGGGTTTTCCAGGTAATTAGTATTACTCTGACGATTCCAAACTAACACACTCAAACCCATCACTCACCTCATCACAACTCAACACTACCCCAGTCGTGCAAGCGCTACCCGAGTGTGTGGCCCCAGAACCGTTGGGGGCCTGTAGCAACCGCTGCAGGTCTTGGGGGCCCCCGGGGACGCAAGGCCGACGTTATAAGCGACACCCAAATGCACACCATCAGTTAGACTATACTCCGCGTCGCGATTTTGGCCCAAAATTCGGTGTGCATTTGGCTTGAAAGGACCCAGTCGTCACCCCGTTTAGGCCTGGGCCTCATTGACCCTCTAAATCACTGGGTGCCTGTAAAGTTCTCTCTCCGGCGGATTGAATTTCCTCTGCCGAAGTAAAAAAAAGCCGGAGCGCACCCCTGGTACTGACCCCTTGAAAAATTCCCAAGATAGATGACATCAAGACATGTAACGAATAAACTTTTATTGCCTCGTTATGGGCCTGGTTCGTTGATATGAAAATTATGACCCACATGTTACAATCCCTTGCGTCATTTATCTTGGGTAATTTTTGGAAAAACATCTGGCATTAAAAGCTCTTGGATTTTCGCCACGAGGGTCTGGAACATACCTCAATCTCCAGCGGTGTCTGTCAAATTTTTTCGCATTATGCCGCAGGGTATATTTTAAGGAATTGAGACTGGTGGGCATTCGGCTGAAAAGGGCACAAATTCCCACTAAAAGGGCACTCTTAGAGCATCAGATGACTGGTGAGTGGTGGGCGCTGGGCCGTCCAGGGCCGTTCACTGGTGGACATAGCATGGGGGGACTGGTGGGCAAAATGCCCACCACTTTGTAGCTTAAAATATGCCCTGAGGTGGTCCCAGTTTGGGCACTTAATTATTGAAAAGCTATAAGTAGTTCTATCTCCATCTCGTTGATTTTTATTTTGGTGTTCATGATTGTCTGAAGAGCCTTTGCAGTGGATTTCATTAGATACGCTTGTGTTGTTTGTGCTTTGCTCTGCTACATTTTGAATTTCTCTGTTGAAATCGCTCACAAGAAGTCATTGTAAGCCAATAAGTTCAAGAACATGAGTGACCGATCTGCCATTTAGTCTTTTAATTGTATTTCTTATCTGACATTCACTGAAGGTACTACTTGGAACTGCTCGCTGAAATTGTGCTCAGGCAATTGAACAACACATATTATTTGAGTCGTATTTTCATAACTGTCCATGTTAATAAATATATATGCAAAATTCCAGCATCCAACAACAATAATTCCAACATGCAAACCATTTTCAAAATGCACTCCTTACCATTCAGAAGAATTCAAATGGTAGGATTACGAGGCAGCTCAAAGTCATCACCACTGCTCCAGTCTTCTTCTTACTGACGTTACTCTCCTCTTTCACCAGGTGCGAGGCTGCAGGGTAGGATATCGGGGTACCTACGGGTCCTGGGCCGGCACAGAGCTCGGTAATAATCGAGGGGCTCAAAGTTTTTCCTACTAAACGGCTGGCATTTTCGACTAGTCCATAGGGAACACACGTGAAAAGCTTGCAATCTAGAGCCTCGGGAGAGTATCTTAAAATACGCGCAGGTTCACGAAAAGCAGTTCAAATGGACGCCAGGACATTTTTATTTTCATTTCCGGGGTCAAAATCGCCAGCCGTCACATTAACCAGCGAGCTAGACGGCGAAAACCAGTCCCATGTTTTGGTTTCATTTTCAGGCGTGGGTTCGAATCCTAGAAGCGGCCAAACTTTTCGTAGAGTCCGAATGTGCAAAACACAATGTATTCGCTTGAAATTGATGCAAATTTGCGCTCTTCATGCTTTTAGCTCTAAGAGATGCTTTTGCCTATTGCAGAGGCGGATCCAGGAGTAAATACGTCATGTTCCAGGGGCGGATCTAAGGGGATGGTAGGTGATGGGGGCGACCGCGTACCATTAGCCTGGCCTTGAGCACGGCAAAAGGCCCTCCGCAGGGCATAGGCGGATCCAGGGGGGACAAGGGGGGACACATGCCCCCCCCCTGATTGACCCTCGGCGCTCCCTGAAATGGTCACGGCGCCCCCCTGAGAGGTCGATGGCGCCCCCTGAAATGTCGCTTCCTATCACCCTCCCCCCAGGATGCGAAAATCGGCGCCTACCGATAGGATTTTGCGCCCACCTGATAGATTTTACCGTTCAAAAGTGGCGCCCCCTGGACCGGATGGCGCCCCCCCCGATTGCCAATTCTGGATCCTCCTATGAAGCAGGGGGCTCCCTTTATGTTCAGTGCGCGTTTCTTAGGTAGGTAAATTCAAGGAACCACGAGCGGGGGCTCCTACGATTGAAGCCCGAGCCTCTTTTTTAGAAAATTCTGCATCCGCCCCTGCCATGGTCCCCAAAATGGCTAAATTGTACCCACTTTCAGCCGATTGTCATCGAAACGACACCTTGTTCGCAATGTGTCCTGATATTGCCTTCCCCAAACGTATGGCCTAGATCCGCCCATGTCCGAATAAAAAGGGACAATGAATCAACCCTCGGCGTCCTCTCAAATGTTCATGGCGGTGCTCTGTAGGGTCGATGGTGCCCCCTGAAATGTCACCTCATCCCCCCATGCAAAAATCGGCGAGCCGCTATAGAATTTGACAACCACATGATAGGTTTTGTCGGCCAAAAGTGGCGCCCCTTGATCCGGATGGCGCCCCCGTAAGGTGCCCCTCCGATCTGCGACCCTGGATCCGCTTATGCCCGCTACGTAGTCGTATTAATTTACCGGTCGCGTACGCTACTCGCGGACATCGCACCTCTGCTCAATACCGACATGACAAAACTACACGAAAAATAATTGAAATGGGATATGTGCTGCACTGCTTCTCCATCCTGTTTTGGGTACAAACAAATACCACAGTCACCAGCTGCAGCCGTTTGTGTTTACCTTATATCAATGTACCTAACTAGTATTATTTTTGGCATATTCCTAGTATATTATACTAAAACTGGTACTAAACTATGATTCTGATCACTTTGGGTACAAAACTTTGAAGTACCCGTTATTCAACTGCCCTGGGTAATAATTATCTCTGCTCTCAGCTTTGTCCGCACTGTGGCCATAAGCAGCAGATTGCTAAGAAAATGGAAGCTCTCCACCTTCGAACTAGAGATCTTCTGAGTGGCTAATGACAAGATTACAGACGGACAGCTGTGCTCTCGCTACCGTGCCTAGATATTCTACTTGTTCTCGGCCGTGGCAAACTATGAAACGGACTGCATCACTATCTTCTTAGACGCCAAGTCAGCCACCGCAGCTTCGTGCTGCGCTGTTTAATGGTGATAGTAGTCCAGTGCTGCTTGTTTATGTAATGAACTTTTCTCTCTGCAATATTGTGGGTAATGCGTGAGCCGACTCCCTGGATGGGGAATCCGCTGCTTTCCCGCTGTGCCATCCTGGTCGATGCCCACACTTTCGTCCGAATCGCAACACAGATAAGCTGAGGTGAGGAGTGCGTAGTGCTTGGTTGGTGTCGTTATCGTCGGTTCGACGCCGTTCGCCTTTACCCTCAGTGTATGGACGCAAACTGAGTATGGTGGTGATGCCTGCTCTGTCGCGAGTAAACTTCTCGTTCGTTGGGGAAGAAGAGGCGTGAGTTGTGACAAGACAATTGCCGGCACCTTTATCGACTACTGATGGCAACGCATCTCCTCAATTCTCTGACCATCCAACAGTCTACGGTAAATAATTTCGCCGTGCTGCAGTAACCTCCCTTCTCATCTGACCTGGCTTTGTGTTATTTTCTCTCCCTCACGGTCAAACGTGGACGAAACTACAATGACCGTGAAGGCGAAGTGTCCGCAAAAATTCAGGGTGTGCAAAGACACTTACGAAAATGTCAAGGAAAGTGCGCTGAACTCATGAGAGTGATGCAAAGTGATACTCTTCAGTTTGTACATGGAACATGACGCTGTGACGCTAATTGTTCAGCTTATCTGATGCACCTGTTAAGAGTCATTGTTACCTGCATCAAATTTTATCGCAGAAGTGTCCTTTTTACTGTGATATTTATTAAAGAAATAATTGGGCGCGTAAATACTAGTTCCTGCATAATATCGCAGAGGTGTATTAAGTTTTTCATGTGAGTCTATTGCCATTTATTTATGTGTGGTTTTTTATTTTGACCTGTCCTTTCCATGTGATTAACTTACATTTCCTCAATTGCATGATTATTATCAGTTAGTTTCATATCATCCAGCAAATCTGGTCATATTACAAGCTGTATTATACTTATACTACACTACTATTTATGTATGCAATACCTACATACATGGGCAAGCCATGACTATAATGGGTGCTGCCCATTATACCCAAGCAAAATCCATATTCAATATAACTTCAAATATAAAACAAAACATCCATTTTTGGGCTCAGTGTTCTTACATGTTGAATGAACAGTGCTGAATTGAATGTTGTACTTGGAAGTTGTCGGAATTTGTTATGTATTGGAATTGTGCTGTCCCGCCACATAGGCATGCATCAGTCATGCTTTGCCATGGATGCATGTGTTGACATGGGCATTCATAGTATTTTTTGTTAATAAGAGCAGTGTTGCAGTGCTAAAATGGTATCTCCAATGCATTGGCAATGGGAGATACCCCATTTTCTCTTGCACAGTGGAGAGCCACTCTGCAAAGTGTGGCAGCAGGCTAGTCGAATCGCCCTAGCAATGTAAAAATTCTTGCACCACCAGCCTCCAAAAAATTTCACCAATCTTTCATATACCAGGGAGAAAAATGCACACATTGCTACCCACACAATGCAATACTACCTCTCTTATTACTTAGTTGGTTAAGGACTTTTTACAAGGCCACCTTCTGTGTTTTAATAACCATTCAGCCATTGTTTGTTTGGTTTAAGTGTCAACTTCCTCGCACCAGTCTTGCAAATTCACACCAGGTTGATAAAATTCACATAACTAGCTCCTGTCTTCAAGGGAATTCGCACTGACAAGATATCGTTGAAAATGCCATACTTTGCACACTGGGTAGAGAGGTCACGTGCTGAAATAGGTTCTCCAGAAAGTCACCCACTTTTTCAATTACTATGGTAAAATGCAAATTTCCTCCTTCTTTGTCATGATGTTACTTTGTGTGTGGTGAGGAGGAAATGCTGCTGGTAATTTTAAATGATTTTAAATTTCAGCCTCAGCATTCTCAAAAGCCTGTTTAAGAATAAGCTTTAGTGCTTTGCAACAAACCAACCGCTGAAGTAATGGTGCTGCCAACTTTCAAAAGGATAAGGAAATCCTTACTGTTATCACTTGGTATTTGAACCTGGGTCAACAGTAATGAAGCTAATCCTGCATTCTTTGAAGTATTCCAAACTGAGTGAGGCTTGTACCTTGGATACTGTTGAAGCATGTTACTGCCTTTTGCCTTTAAACTCTTAAATCTGCTTTCTTTAGAACAAAACTTCAGGTTGTTTGTTGGTTGATTAGCTTTTTCTTGTTTATGTAAAAAAATGAACAAGCAATTTGTATGTATTTTTGTTATGTGGTTTAAGAGCTTGTTTGAAATTTTCAAACCCTCGGAACTACATCGTGATTTCGGTAGAAATCTCCACTTTAAGTGAGGCCGATTCCACCTTTCAATATATTTCGTAAAATAAAGATTGATTTTCTTTTTGTTAGTTTTAAGTTGAAACATGTATTAGCAACATTTCTAGCGTTCGATTACTCTCAACCGTGCGTTTATTATTGAGAAATGGGATTCCAAAGACATCCAAGTACCGAATTGGCCTCGGTGAAAGGGCCTCAGCTGGATTTCGTCCATTCATTTAAAATTAAAAAAATGAACATTTTGTCATTTTGCTCACTTATAGACTCCAGGGAAGCTGAAATATGAACTAAAACCACAATGGTGGCATGGAAGTTAAAAAAAGATCAGTGAATAGAGTTAATTTCCTGTGTAAAAGACAAGAGCACAGACCATGGTTGTTTTGCATGATTTTTGTGTAATATATAATGAGTTTGTCCAGCCATGTCATGAAAAACATTCACGTAGGTTTTCCTCTTGTGTTTCTACCTCCTTATTTGCTGCTAGATCCATCGAGAATTTAAATATGTGCGGAGGTTCGTGTAGCCTCCCCGAAAGGTAGGATTCTGTTCTGGTCTTTGCTTCTCGTTGAAAATTATTGGTCAGCTCTCATATTTGGATCCAGGGGGTGGGGGGGGCAGGTGTCATACCGATCGACCCTCGTCACCCCCTAAAAGGTAGATGCCCCCTTCCACCTGAAAGGTTGATGGTGCCCCTTTGAAATATCGTTCCTTCGATGCGAAAATCGGGTACCCACTGATAGGTTGGCGCCCACCCGATTGTTTTTCCGGTTAAAACTCTTGCCCCTGGTCCGGATGGCGCCCCCCCTCAATGGACAACCTGGATCCAGCTCTGCCAGCTCTTTGATGAATTACTCAAATATCAAGCAGGTATGAGCAGAAATTATCATTACATTACTTTAACTTTATATGAATTCGCTGAAAAATGCCTATGGCTGGTGGCACGATTCAATCTTGATTCAACCCACAGCCTCACTCAACCACCCTCTTTCTGCCTTTGCTTAGATGGTATGAATGAAAATGGTAATATCTTAGATGGTTGATAATTTTGTCTGCAGGGGTCTGCAAATAGTCTTGTCTAATGTGACTGCAGCAGTTTTCTCGTTTGTTCCTCTCTCGATAATTTAATGCAATTTTCCATATCCATGAATCTAGAATCGTCTTGCTAATTTTGCAAACTGTTATAAAATGACCTCGATCATATTTGCATTTAATATCTAGCAACGTACGCGTCCACCTAAAGTAGTTCATATCACTACTATTTTTGGTACTTTGCAAGCTACGTTCATTTATCGACCGCAAAAAATTAAAACCCCAATTTAAAACTAACTCGGAAAAGTGCAATGTGTATAGTTTCCAGCAAAACGGTAAAGTAAGGTTGTAATTCCAATCCTTCTTTTCCTGATCATTACCTTCCTCGGCCCGCCCACCAGCCGGATCCCGTTTGCTAAAAGACCCTCCAGCATCCATCCCTCCTGCGTCGTCCGGGGCTGATCCCGTTGTACCTCCGGAGGAGAGCATCCGCGTGGACGACGAATACGGTAAGTAGACACCTACTTGTCCAATATCCTTACATAGTTTGGCAGCTCGTTCAAATAATTGGGTCTTCTGACTACTTTTTAGGCTAAATAGTGCAAATCAGGAACAGTGAACAGAATAGCGCGCTAAAAATTGTTATTTAACCTTTGCAGTCAGTTTTCGACAACAAACGGTCGAAAATACGTTTTTTTCGGTCACATTTTCATTAAACAAATACGGGCCCCCATCATGTACGGGCCCCCTTTCGAGCCGGGTGCCCCCCCAATCGAAAACATAAAGTTGCGCCCCTGCCAATAACATACGCACACAAGCACTCTGAACGCCTTTTGCCCTTTGCTCCCGTCTTTTCAAACCCGGTGCCGGCCGGTTCCACGGTTAGTAGAGCCACGTCATCATCAATGGCTTTTTATTAGGCGTTCTGTGCATAGCAGAGAGCTGAGCATAGCAGTAGAGCCACGGTTAGTAGCACGGTTAGTAGGTAGGAAGAGCGATGCCACGCCGCACCGCTCAACTGTCCTCGATCACTCAACTCATAGTTTAGTGGTGCAATTTTTTCAGATCACAACTTCGTGATGCAAACTTAAATGTCGTAGTACGGCGCTTATGTAGGGGAAGCGTTTCCGAAAGTGCATCGGATCTTGCTGATTATTGCGTCGCTGCATGATTCGTAGACTTTGCTTTGGACTTCTTCTGAACTTTAATGGTTGTGAAATCCGCACAATTTTTCTTTATCAGTTGGCACATTTCACAGAGATCCCGGCAGTGTGGTCTTCCGTCGGTCAGTCGCAGTTCCCTGGTTCTCAGACGCAATGGGGCCACGTAGCTTTTGCCGCACCTCAGACAGGTTTGACCCTTGCCTCGCCAGCTGTTTACTGATGTCCAATCATTCCGGCATCGAGAGCACCTGAACTCGCCGAATTGTTTGTGGAAGACCTCGTAGCTGTCTCCGTCCTTGGCTGCTGCCTCAGTCTCCGACGGCTTCTCATCCCCCTCCTCAGATGTTATTAGAATGAATGTCTGTGGCTTCACAGAGGTATAATTCCCACGAGCCGGCGCTTCACCTATACTGGAACGCGACAGCATCCGCAGAATTTTCTGATAATCACTCATGTCCGATAAAGTGGTGCACTGCTGGCCCTCGACTTATAGCACAGTGAGGCAGAAACCGTCACCTCGGTGGCAGATTTTGCCTGAACTCGGCCTGTTACAGTGTTACAGTAACAGGCTGTGCGATTGGCGATGCTGCTACGAGCTCTTCGTGCCTGTTGAATCGGTGATCGTCACCCGCACGCCACCACCCACACTCTGCCGACACGGCACTCTCACTCGCTTCCAAGCTTCAACAAGTCGGCTGCCAAACTCCTTTGGAATCTTGCCTCTTATGGTGCAGCCTCCGAACAGCCCAGACATGCAAAGGTCTGCTTGGACAACGCTTTATTGCTGAAGGGGCTACCAACCCAGCAAGTGCAATTCTATCGCGGGGGCACTTTTCCAGCCCTATGGGCTGGATCTTGACGAACGGCGGGATGGGGGGTGCGGCGATCAGTTGTAAAATGTTTATAAATGTAGGTACCTATGCTTCTAAAAAATATTCCTGAATGTATAAAACTGCGGCCTTCGTCAGTGGGTTGGTAGGTTTGGACCACTCCCTGAATCCGCCCCTGCCAGCCCTGGCGGCGACGTCGCTATTTGGCAAGAGTGAAGATCTCAGGGCGCAAGGGGTTCAGAACCCCAGCCATACTGTAGCCTTGGGTCCGCCCAATTGGCAACGCCATGGAAAGTGTTGGTCCGGCCTTTACCTTTGGCAGTCCATCCTGTTCTGGATATGATTGATTCCTGCCTGGAAATGTGAAGACAGAAATACATATGATTATCCTCACCTGCTTACAATTGGCGATATTTGAAAAATCAGTGTTGCAGATCTAACGAGTATGACGTAAAAGTCAAACCTTCAGATCTGGTAGCAACGGAGCAGTGGCAGTCAGCGCCGATTGGTCAGCGGCCGGCAAAGCCACCCATGACGGGGAATCCCCGACGATAGAGATGTTAGAGAAGCGTTGAGTCAAACCATGTTGCAAAGGTTCTTGCTCAGTACCACAATCGCTGTTGGTGGGTTGCAGTAGGCACATGGAGCATCTGTATGAGTGTGTAACGGGGTTTTCCCCGGGAAGGGGAATGGTGTTGAATAGCCTGTACACTGGTGTTGTTGTGTGGCCATCCTCTCCACCACCCGTT
The DNA here is from genome assembly GCA_034440635.1 of Lepas anatifera. Classification (NCBI taxonomy): domain Eukaryota; kingdom Metazoa; phylum Arthropoda; class Thecostraca; family Lepadidae; genus Lepas; species Lepas anatifera. Next base: position 48,353 of record JAOTON010000011.1, read on the forward strand.
ACGGAAATTTAGGACGACAGGCGATGCAGTCAGGAGCTGGACGCGCCTCCAGGACCGTTAGCGGGACACATAAGACACGCAGGTACAACAAACAATGAGCCATTACATGCACATAGCCAAATAAGCTCCCATTGTATGAGCCAACATGCATATACCGCCCCCCCTTTTGGTGATTTGGAAACTTTCGTGTTAGGCCAAATAAATATCTGCCACAATCAATCTTATTCCCGCCGGCCCCGGAGCGCTCCTTCCCAACTAACCCGCATAGGAGCGGTGTATGGGACCGTCTATGTCTCCTTAAACTGTAATCGTGCTAACTTCGATATCCCTCTCGCTCTGAAACATCTCTTACTTGTGTGACAGTTTTTCCTTCAAAGCAGCGCACTCTCTTAGCCCGAAAAAATACATCAAAGCTAAACTTCCTTGTGTATTCCTCGGAGCAAAATATCCTACCTTCCCTCTCATATTTCCGTGTTGAACCTCTTTTATCCCTATGTATCGATCACTGAGCGGGTGCAATTATTTCCAATGTACTTTCCTGTAGTTTAATCCTCCTTTCTTTAACGGCCCCTGATTGTTCAGACAATAAATGCCCTACGCGACCATATAGGTTCCCCGACGATTTTTGTTTGGTGGAGGGGCTTGCACTGTGCACAGCTTCGGCACTAGAAAGTCGCTCGCTAAAAAAAACAAACAAAAACATAGCCGAGCCCTGCCGCTGCATGGCTACGAAGTTTTAGTTCCACGCGTCGAGTAGAGGGTTTTCCCGGGGTCGTGGATGTCGGAAATCGCTGGGGGATGCTTGATTGGGAAATGGTATCAACGACCTAATAAGAGACACTACGTTTTATATTAATTTTTGGCCTTCACACGGACTTGTTAAATACGACAAAGCCAAATTAAAGATTGGAAGGAAACCTTAAGGGCCTTTTAAGACTAACTCAGCATTTCATTGACGATGACTGCGCATCCCCCACGAGGACATGCAAATCTACGACTCTGGTCCTAGTCCCGCCCCCGTGGCAACACCACAGGATAGGACCCCGTCCCCTGAATCCCCTTTCACCGTAGGGCCACGCCCCCTCGGTCCCCCCTCAGGTTCCAGGGCCCCTCATCCCCCTGCATCCGCCCCTCGGGCGTAGGGCCTCGCCCCCTCGCATCCGCCCTTCGGGTGTAGGGCCTCGCCCCCTTGCATCCGCCCCTCGGGTGTAGGGCCTCGCCCCCTTGCGTCCGCCCCTCGGGCGTAAGGCCTCGCCCTTGCATCCGCCCTTCGGGCGTAGGGCCTCACCCCCTTACATCCGCCCTTCGGGCGTAGGGCCTCACCCCCTTGCATCCGCCCCTCGGGCGTAGGGCCTCGCCCCCTTGCATCCGCCCCTCGGGCGTAGGGCCTCGCCCCTCTTGCATCCACCCCTCGGGCGTAGGACCTCGCCCCCTTGCATCCGCCCCTCGGGCGTAGGGCCTCGCCCCCTTGCATCCGCCCCTCGGGCGTAGGGCCTCGCCCCCTTGCATTCCGCCCCTCGGGCATAGGGCCTCGCCCCCTTGCATCCGCCCCTTGGGCGTAGGGTCACGCCCCCTTTGCATCCGTCCCTCGGGCGCAGGGCCTCACCCCCTTGCATCCGCCCCTCGGGCGTAGGGCCGCGCCCCTCGGTCCCCCTCAGGTTCCAGGGCCCCTCGTCCCCCTGAGTCCGCCCCTCGGGCGTAGGGCCTCGCCCCCGGGGTCCCGTCTCAATACAGGGCCTCGCCCCCTCGATCCCCTCCTCAGATTCCAGGGCCCCTCGTCCCCCTGAGTCCGCCCCTCGGGCTTAGGGCCTCACCCTCTGGGTTCCGTCCTCCAGATTTTGCCTGAGCGGTCGCCTTTCGGGCCTGGCACGGATTTCCTTTGTCGAACTCTGATTTCGGTGGGGGGGGCCTGATGTGCACTTTTATTACTGGGAGGTACTTTAGAGTCACTCATCTCTGACTGCGGCGCCACCGATCCTTAATTATCATATACCCCCTCACTCACACGCCGAACTTCCTCTCATTCATTCCATTCTTTCATGCGTTCCCCATCCTAAAGGTGTCAGTTCGCAGCATGGCTGCCCCAAATTTTAACCCTACCCAGCCCTCCGGCGGGGACTCTCACAAATACCTCCGAGTACACAAAAAGGGGGGGCTTAAAGTGCGGACCACGACTTCCGGTTAAAAGCCACAACTTGAACGGTAATGCATGGCCAGCGTGCATTCCGGCCTCATCAAAAGAATACATAAATATCAACCAAGGGCCACCTGTGCACGCACCCTATAGGCGATCGGTCAACAATTTTCGACCCCAGTACGGGCAGAGCCTCACGCTTGCCTGTGGCTAACCCAGACCTTTACCGTGCAAGCCCTCATCCTATTTAAATTGCGTCAAATTATTCACATTCCTCTCTCATTTCCTTTCTTCCGCCGCAAAAATCACGCCCGATATCATATCCCACCAATCCAGCTGAAACCTCTTACGACTTTGTTTCAAAGTCACGAGCGGCGCTATCCCGACGGAAACGGCTATTTACATCCCTACATGTTGATCTGGGAGGATCCGCCGACTGCGCCCTTTGATTCAAATTTGGATAAAAATACATATCCGCTACCATTCGGTTTAAGTTTCTACCGGTCGCGTGATGCCTTTCCCATCCCACCTTGGCAGTGCTAAAACAAAAAATGGAATGCCGCTCTGTTGAACAAAAACAAAGTTCATTACAAAGAGAACAGAGAAAAGACCTCCCAAAGCGCCGAGCGACAGCATCTGGCTGGCACGAGACAGCGAAATCACGCGGCAGGCGCCAGAACGCCTTCAGTCGGCCGCGTATAAAAGCGGGGCCTTAGTTCTCTCTCCCAAATTGTAATAATTTTCTTTGCACACTTTGTATTGGAGTTCTGAACCAAATAAATAGAATTTGTTTTATTGTCAAATGTGGTCATTTCGAAGGGACCCCTTCAGGATTTGGAGGGCATTCTGACCGGTGCACTTTTAATCGTGCGGAAATTTTTCCAGAAGCCTCTGAGTGATACAAAAATAGGCCAGAAACGATTCCTCAACAACATCTTCAAAACATCATTTTCCGGTCAAAATTCTCACGATTTTGAAACTCCCCTTTAAACTATGCCGATACGCGACTCATTCTTGTCTGCAGGTATAGAACAATGCCTACGTTTCACTTCCATATATTGTCGCAACTGCCTCGCTCTTCGCAGTCCGAACCCTTTGAGGCGGGTCACGGCGTAACGAGCGAGTTCGGTTGCTCCCCTCCTGCGAAGGCCGTGCCCGCGTGAGAAGGGGAGGGGGGAGAGAGACGCACAAATATGCGCAAACAGCCATTTAGAGCGGCGGCGATCTACAACAGCCACGAGGGTGACCCGCTTTTCTCGCTACTGGACGAATGGTGGACGTGTGGAACGCAGAGCGGTTCCTGCTTCATACTGGGTTTTCCGTTTTTTTTGCGGTGCACCAATATGGAGAGGAAACTAATCAACCCTTCAGAATTCCGGCTAAACTTGAAGTTCATCTTTAAAAATCAATCAAGAGGAGAAACGTGGTCAATATACGGTAGAAGTAGAAGTAGAAACGTATTCGTACGAAAATAATCGATTCACAAAATTTGTCACTTATAGCCACAGCACAATCTGGAATAAACTACACCCTCAGCCTAAGAAAGGTTAGGAGCGTGTACGAACATATTTCCTTAAATCACCTATTTATACTATTACGTCCGAACCCCACGTTAAAAATAGAAATTGGTACAATAAGAACGGAAGCACCATCCAGCGTTGTCGCGTAGAACTGGTTCTAGTAATAGGCGCTATCGTGTCACCTGCTCAAATCCGTAAAACTCGTACTGACTCGCTGCTAATTTATATTGCCGCTTTTTGTCTGAACTACCGATTTAATTCTAGCATGAAATATTTCGGTGCGGTTTGCGAATACTAATGCAAACAATGTGATAATTCCAAGAGACTGTGTTCCCAAACAAGAATTACGAGAATACACTGACGTTCGATGAGTACATAATGATGATTACTCTAAAAGTCGCCCGATAAAACTTAAGTTGAGTGGATTTCGACAGACACAAATGCGCAGCCAATCTCCAGCCGCAAACGTAGTCTGAATTGCGCGATTAACCTGCATTTTGGCGCCCATGCAAAAAAACATTCATAAGAACAAACGAACGTACCCAATATGTAGTGTGATGTTCAGCTAATCAAAGCATTGAAGGATTCTTCTGTGTACATGTCGGCTAAATTTACTTTACATACGAATATGCCGGTCACGAAAAAAACATGGCGTTGAAGATTCTGTCCTTAGCTAGGAACTTTTTAAATTCCGATAGATTTAATAGAAACAGATGGCAAGTAGTCAATTGCTGTTCTATAGAAGACCCGTATAACTTGGCCCAAACATTCTTTAAAATTTATACAAAGCATACTACCCTCCGTCAGACCCTATTCCGCTCAGCTAGTAATATTTCACTTCATCTTCTGTCCCAGACCTTCAGTGGCATCCGTGAATCAGAAGACAATGAAAAAAAAACGTTCACATCTTATATTCGGGTACTAATTTGGACAGTTCAGAACACGTCAACAGTACCATTTTAACACAATGGCAAAGGGACAAATCTGAGTAGAATCATCTTTCCTTTTCGCCACCATCCCCCGTTCCCAGACAATTTCATAATATGGCACATTTCGACTAATCTTGCCGGCTCATAGGGGCCTGCAGCGGCACACATTCACATAGTTGCTTCCCTTGCCCTGATTTTGCCAATATTCACAATTCGAACAATGCATGTCATTTGGCTCGGTGGGAGAGAGGAAATAAATTTTAAAGAAACGGCTCATAGTTTCTTGTACTTACATGGCTGCTGTGTCAGCGCTGGCGCGTCCTCCCAGCCTGCCCTCCGGCGTGTGTCACCTGGAGTCAAGCCTCCTTCCTCTACGGCCTCCACACCACGAGTTCCCTCTCTCCTCTCTCTACCCCTCTGGGATCCAGACACCTCTCTCCTGAGCCCTCATTGGCTCTGCTTCCCCGCGTCTGCTGTCCCCGAGCAGGGGTGCGGGTCTCTCTCTGTTCATCACGATCTCATGACACATTTACCGCCGCCTTCAGCGGCCAGAACCATGTGAACCATGGCATCCCAGATGCTCCAACCCACGGGCGGAAGCCAAAAAGTCGGTTGCTCCGGGGGCACCATCTTAGCTGAGGCCTAGGACTCAGTGCTGCATCAACCTCATGTGAGCATCCAAAAAAGGGGCCTAGTACGGTGCCTCGGCTGGAACTGGGAACAGAGGGAACCTTTCTCGACACCTAGGTATTTTTGCTGTGTATCCTGTATACGATCTGTGGTAAGTTGACTTTATTTTACGTTATTAATTTTTTTATTCTCTCTAATATTTTATTTATTTTTCTTTTTCTACACTACATCGTGCACAGTATTGTGTTTGCTCCTGGCTGGCCCGCCTCATCGTGGATTCCCGGTGCACTGACGCTGTCCCGCGGTCACCTTTTTGGGTACTGTGCTGCGTTTGGTCGCAGTATCTTCGTCTGCCGCTCGCTTCGCGCTGGCCCGCCGGTGCCTGTGCGCGGCCCCTAGCCTTCTGGACCGTGTGGTATTGACATCGTGTTTCTTTTTTAAACATCATGGACGCTTTTACCTTTTTTGCCTCATCATGTCTTCGTTTTTTTAACCCGTGTGTATTCCGAAATATATGTGTATGGATGTAACAAATTTGTTACCTCCAGCGAGCAGCACCTGCCACCCTGCATAGGCGGATCCAGGGGGGCAGGGGGCACGTGCCCCCGATCGACCCTCGGCGCCCCCTGAAAGGTCGATGGCGCCCCCTGAAATGTCACTTCCCACCCCCAGGATGCGAAAGTCGGCGCCCACCGATAGGATTTGGCGCCCACCTGATAGCTTTTGCCGGTCATAAGTGGCGCCCCCTGGTCCGGATGGCGCCCCCGGTCCGGATGGCGCCCCCGGGAAGGTGCCCCCGATCGGCAATCCTGGATCCGCCTATGCCACCCTGGGCAAGGGAGGGGGTGCTGTTTACCTCCCCACCGAGCCAATGGCACAGATCGCGTCTACGCAGCTAAAATAGAAACTTAGGACTGCATCGGATATATATATATATATATATATATATATATATATATATATATATATATAGAAAGAGTGAGCGAGGCAAAAATGCACTACATATAAAAAGATGTCGCTACAAGTGCAGGCGAAGTCTGATCAATCACGTCTTCATCCCATGTAACTAAGCTCCCAGGAATTGCTTTTACAGAAGCACTACTATAAGGCAGCATAAAGACTGATATACGAATAGACAGTGGTTTAGCAAAGGGAACACTGAGAAAACAGTTTGAGAATGTTTCCTTTCGTTTCTCACGTGCTCCCGATTTTTTGGACTCAGTGCCAATGTCTGGTCTCAATCTATACTTAAAACTGCGCTCAACAGCAAACTCAGATGAGCACAGGGGAGGAAAAAATGTCAAGACTGTCGCCAACCAGAATTCATATGACCAAAACTGTCGCACCAGGGATAAGTTGCATGCTGGTACAACACAACATACAAAGCTTGGAAAGTCGGTCGTAGATCTGTCTAAAACTCCCGTTAAGCCAAGTTCCTTAGCATGTTATAGTCACTAAGACTGATATTCTGTTATATTTGTTACACATATGGTTCACTGACATCTGGAAATGTACCGCTACTATCAGGGGTCATACGCGCGCGTGACGGGCGAACGCGAGCGCCGACGGGAACGATTTATGCTAAGTGCGGCGGGCGACGAACGGTGACGGAGGTCGGGGTGGGACAGAGCGAGCCACGGACGGCTCGCTCGACGCAGAGACGATGTGTCCCGAGGTGAGGTTACACGCAGGGTGAGGGCTCTTTATTCCGAGGCATGTTGGCTGGTTTGGATGGGCACACATATGGTAAAGCACACATACGAGCACCGTTCTTTCTGCGTCAGGTGAGAAAAACTGACAAGAGACAAGCTAAGGGTATGCTTATAACGGTAACAACGGAGGGCTGCTGCAAAGCTTAAGTCAAGATTAGGATTCAGAAGCTAGAGTAGCAGGACTAGCTATGCAATAAAGTACACAGCACATCCAATGCAGGTCTCATAGGAGCCGCTACGAATCCTTCGTCAGACCGAGATCATAGGTGGCGCTGTCAAAATTTCAATATGGCTTCGATACCAGCCAGTTACGTCTGTTCACCACCGCCGAAAATGATCAAATACACATTCAGACAATTGCTATACAAATGGCCTCTGAAGTGGAGATTCTGCAAAAGCTTTAGTAGGTCGGGTACAGATTCATATTCTAGGATACGAAAATAGAACACCTAAGCTGCTAACAGGAGCGTCGGAACTATGTTCAAAGTTGGGGGGGGCAGCGGGAATTTTCAAGTCATTTCTTTCCAGTCAACGCCATAGGGTTAATGGTTAAGAATCATGAAAGTTGAGGGGCAGCTGCCCCTGCCCACCCCCCTGCTCCTACGTCCCTGGCTGCTAATTGTTCAAAAAACCTCATTGTGCAAAGGGATACATTTGAGTTACATGCTGGTTTAGAGTGGCACACAAGATACACAGGTACAACAGCTGTGACGGGAGGGAGAACTGCAAAAGCAGAAAGTGAGAGCTTATACACGAAAGGCCCTGCTACTTGCAGCAAATTTACCAGAACAATGTCGAGGTAAGAATTTGAAATAGCTCGATGTTCGGCAAGTATAAGCATGTATCAAACACATGTAGGAAATGTGTATCAAACACATTTTTAAGGAGCAGCTTTGTGAGTTTGAAACAAATATTCAAAGGAAATTCAACCACTGGTTTCATACTTCAAGTGAAGCTTCTCAAAATTTTACAACTTACAGCTAAACCACTACAGCAGCAGCCCATTTTATTTCCTAGTGGCCTGTTGAGTTTCTTTTTTCTAAAAGAAGATGACACCTTGAAACTATTCAAAATTATAGTGCTTCCAGGGACAATCTATGCTAAAAATAATGGATTTGGCCCATATCTGCAAAAAATGATATGACTGATATTTCAATAAAAATAATTGTTGGGGTTTAACTATGCATCAACTGCCAGGGTTATATGGCATTGATACAACTAATATTTTATTATATTTTGCTTGAGTTAATTTTCCTGTTAGTAAAGAAAAATATCCAAATTATTGTGATATCAAATTGGCCCATGAGCTGGCAATGCTATTTCCCTATTTGATTTGTGCCAATAATGAATATGAATACAAGCAAATGTGTTTAGCTAAAAGAGGTTACCATTAGGAACCAAAGCAACATATATCATTTCTTCTCTTTTGTTTAAAACATTTAAACATATTTTGAGCTTAAACACAGTCAATAAGCAAGTTATATATACTCATGTACAATCAACAGTACCAATAGTATGTTTCACATGTGGGTTTTAAAGATGACCAAAAAAGAAAACTTTGTTCCCTCAGCATGTGTAGCAGGGTTGAGCGTAACATAGGTAACTTGCCTAAGATTGTGTCATAAAGTGTAAACACGACCAAGGAGGACAGGGTCCACAGGAAAAAATTTCTTCATTTTTCTGCAGACAGTAAAACCTTGAACAGATGAAATGGTGATCGTCTTGGCATTTTGTATCACACAACTTTCTCCCATTGTGCTAAGTATGGCATTTTATATGAGATCTTGTTGTTGAGAGTGCCCTTGAAGACAGGAGCGAGTGGTGCAAATTTTACCAACCTAGTGCGAATTTGTGAGACTGGTGCAAGGAAGGTGACACAGAAAACCAAACAAATAATGGCTATATGGTTATAAAGATACAGGAGGGGCCTTATGAAAAGTCCTCAACTAACTAACTAATAAGATAGGTAGCATTGCATCTTGTGGGTAGGAATGGGTGCGTTTTTCTCCCTGGTATATGGAAGATCGGTGTGAATTTTTGGTTGCTGGCGGTTCGAGAATTTTAGATGGCTGGTGTGACTTGTCTGGCCTGCTGCCATACTTTGCAGACTTGACTTTTGCAGTTCATGTCATATTAGGAAGGTATCATATTCCCTAAACTGGTCTTCAGAGTTCCCACATTTAAGAACGAAGATGGGTCAAGTAACCCATTATCGGGTCAAGTGGTTATTGGGTCTGATTGGCACAATTTCCAGCATGGCAACTCTCCAAGACCAGGAGTGTCAAATGCTGCCCAAACAGGTGCAGGTCCAGCAGGTTGCTTAGGGGAAGCCGAGCCCATGCATGTGAGAATAAATCAAGTATACTTCAGTATACTTTCTACAGAAAGTATTGACTGACAGAGTCAATGGGCCAAATTTGTCTGGTGCAGCCAATAAATTTTTCACTATCAATTATAAATACCTTGCAAATGGTCAAAAGCAATCAAAATAGTTTTTACTGATGGAAAATTCCCAATTGATTAATTATGAAACACTAGTTGGCTGGAAAACAGGCCATAGGAGAGTTTGGACCCTCCCATTGCTTTGGGGTTTATGGCCGAATCGGCATAGCAGGTTTTGACGAGTTCATTCCGGGCAGCCTCAGGGAAGAACAACCAGTTTGGGGCAGCTTTTACCCTTTTTAGGGCAGGTAAGGAAACTTGGAATTATCCTCCCATCTATTATATTCCTTCATTTAACAGTGTGCGGCCGCAGATTATTGTTGATAGGATATACTTACATGTACGAAGGTGAACATGCCGCATTCTATTTTGAGCTTTTTTTAGCAAGTTCCGTTCAACACTGGGACCCAAACCGGTACTTTCCAGTCTTCTGCTATTATTGGCCTTACGCTAAAACGATATGCACATGCCAACCTACTCGAGATGAATCACATAGGCATTTACAAACCAAGATACCTTTACAAACGAGATACGGCATAATGCGAAGGAAATTTGACAGACACCGCTGGAGATTGAGGTATGTTCCAGACCCTCGTGGCGAAAATCCAAGAGCTTTTAATGCCAGATGTTTTTCCAAAAATTACCCAAGACAAATGACGCAAGGGATTGTAACATGTGGGTCATAATTTTCATATCAACGAATGAGGCCCATAACTAGGCAATACAAGTTTATTCGTTACATTTCTTGACGTCATTTATCTTGGGAATTTTTCAAGATGTCAGTAGGTATTTCCTCAAAAAAGTCTGGCACCAGGAGCTTTCAGATTTTCATAAGAGAGTCTGGAACATACCTATTATTTCCGACAGTGAACAGCATGGGCGCTAAAAGCGGGGGGACGGTGGGAAGTGTCCCCCTGTTGGCCAACCAAGGGGGACGTTCCCCCTCCCAAATTTTTGGATTCATTATTATTAATGCTGCCAGGTATCGAATACGCTTCAAATTTGCTTCCCCTGGTCAGCACCAGCCTGGGTATTTCCCCTGTACAAATTCCGTGGCGGCGCCCCTGGTGAATAGGGATTTCAATGGTTCAGATTTGCCGTCGGGACTGGCCGGGCCCTGTATATCCGGCAAATCTGGCTGTCGCCCAAGGCCGCTGTCGCCGATTCTCACTGTCCCATGCTCACTGTCTCACTGTCTCACTGTCTGGGGTCATTGAACTCCGCACTGCTGCAGTAGAAAAACAGCAAAGGAACGTGACTACTAATTAGACAATTGTGATTACTTATTTCATTCGCCAGAAAGTCTTATCTATTGAATCGTCTAACGTGACATAGGCGGGTCTAGGATTTCCGATTGCGTGAAAAAAGGAGCGTTTAAGCTGAGGCGCCATCGGAACCATGAGGAAGCCTTTTTGTACGGAAAAACCTATTGTGGGGGCGCGGTACCTGCATACTGAGGGGATGGGAGTGGAAGGGGCAGTTTATAGGTGGCGCCATCCACATTTTAGGGGGCCCGTGACCATTTCAGATGGAGGCGAGAGTTTATGGGAATGTGGGGGAGGGGGTGTCAAGTGGCCCCTTGCCTCCTGGATCTGTCTGTGTATCGAGGTTTTTAGCGGCGTAAGGACCCGGCTCCCTGGGAACTCCCAGGAAAAAAGCTAGCTTTTTGTTTTCTCGGCGGCTGCTGGAGCAGGGCCCTCCAAAGTTAGTTGGTAGCAATCTACTGCCATGGCGCACAAATGCGACTGCTCCATAGAGCTTACGTGTTAAATTGGTCATTTTCCGACAGCTGCTGTCATCAGCCTATGGCCGTTGGAAAAGATCTAATAACGCTGTTAGAAAGCCTGTTCTCTGCTCTTTCCATGTTCCTTTTGGCGTTTTTACGTCAGACGCACAGAACTACCTCGAAACATCAATTTTCGATAACTCTGCAAATGTGCGCCACAGATTTCTTGGCGCACACCCCGTACGCCAGCGTCGGCGTAGCGCAGTGGATAGAGCAATGGTCTAGAGATCAGAAGAGTGTGTGTTCGAGACCTAGTCGCGGCACACGTTTTTAACCGCTAACATTAAGTTTTGCGAATCAATTTAGTCGTTCAGAACTCGTGCAGATTCTTACAACTATAGTTAGACAGCAAAGATAAAGTTGTCGCTTTACCCAGTGGCGGATCCAGGGGAGGGACTTAAGCCCCCAAAATTTACGAGCCTCCAAAGTTAATAGATAGACGAGCGACTAACCGAGATACTAGCGGGTGAGGCTCGAGCTGCGAGCCGGTGAGGCTCGAGGTGAGCCCCCTCCCCCAAATGAATTCCTAGATCCGCCACTGAATTTACCCCTATTCCTGTCAAGGAGAGATTCTGCCCACCCATTACGTTTTTTCCAGGATATCTCCTGAACAGTTTGCGATAAGCATTTGAAACTTTCTGGCTTGTAAAATTGGGGCAGATTCCATGGAAGTTTTGAGACTAAATCTTGACCAGGGGCGGAGCTATGACCCAATATTTGGGGAGGTTCTTTTCCCAAAATGAGTATTATTGTATACGGTTCGTTCTTCCCACAACGAAGCCGTCCGTTACAACATTGAGATATGTCATAATGATACAATATTATGAATAGGATACCAGGAAATAGCTCATTTACATTTTCAGCTTGGTTAACAGAAGCAGTTACAGCAACAAAAAATCGGGATTTTTAGTATATTAAAATTTTACTTTCCAGAGTACAAGATTGCTTACAGGGCAGCCTCGAAGAATAAAGAAAACTATACGATGTTCCCAGCCAGTGGCGGATATAAGGGAGCTAGGGTGGCTCAAGCCCCCCCCGAAATTTCCGAGTGCATATAGTAAATACATAAGCGGAACCTGATCTGAGGCAAAGGCCCTATCCCCCTCCGAAATGAAGCCCTGGATCCGCCGCTGCTCTCAGCCCTATATTTTATAGCCGTGCAATGGCATAAGCGTGCTTCGGTATTGTAATTAAGGGGTGTCACGCAGGTGCAGTTTTTCACAGTCCAATGAATGCTACAAGCATCTTCGGTATGCATTCGGTTGCAAGACGGAAAAGACAACAATTCACCCACAGACGGATTAGAGAGACAAGATTATTACGCTCACCCGGGTTTTGCACAGGCGGAAACAGGTCAAGCAAGATAAGAAGTATCAAAAGTTGAGAAACATATATTGGTGCCCATGCATGGTTCCCCAACATTGCCAATATGAATCTTGCCCCACTATTTTGCTTTCTTTCTTCCATCTCTGATGACTTTTTGCATTATACCATATATCTCACGAAGGGGCGACATTTTCCGCCCCTAGCCCTGACATTAAAACGGGCTTTCAGGAGTCTGACAGAAGCAGGGGTCATACCCGTTGCCTAAACTGGGAGCGGCAGAAAATAGAAAATGCCAATCTCGCAAGGAATAGGTGGATCCAGGAGGAGAAGCACATGCCCCCATTCAATTGATGATCGACGCCCCTTTGAAATTTCCGATGACTCTCCCTAAAAGGTCGTTCCCCGGGATGCGAGTATCAGCGCCCTGCGGTAGAATTTGGGGCCAACTTGATAGGTTTTGCCGACCAAAATTGGCGCCCGCTGATCCGGATGCCCCCACCACCCCAATCTGACACCCTAGATCCTACCATAAGAAGATGAATGGGATCAATAGTCACAACCGTTCCCACAAATGCACTGCTCGGCATCTCCAATCCATTGTTTACCCCCCGTCCCTTCCTCACGTAGACATACAATGAGTCTTCCAGGTCAGATAAAGGCCGCAAACCTCCTCCTCCAGTATGCATACGCCCCATACATCGCCAACTAAGTGAAGAAGTGGAAACACAAATTGACCCACTAACTAACCACAAACCCTCACATGAATGAATTTCTCCCCCAGCGTCCCTAATACACTGTGTACCTTTTTTATATAATGTAATTTATTATTTTTCTATTCTTCATCTGATAATCCACACATATTCAGAAATGATTGAAGGCAACAATATGTTAATTTCTCATAGTGAAATTCGAGACATTGAATTAAGACCAGCTTGCTGTATTGACATATTTTCTTAACTTCCAAATAGGTGTACTTAATAAATATTTATCAAATGCATTTATCTCTATATTCAAACCATGTGTTTTTGCATGTAAAGCCTTTTCATCACCACCTTGCTTTGCTCTACCTGAGTATATAGCTGACTTGGTATTATTTGTGACTTATTAGGACTTTATCTACACCCATCAACTCAACAAAACAAAAAATCATAGCTGGGAAGGCACTTAAAGCTCAATTGCAAAAGCCTCCTTCATAACCACTTATGCTTTTCAGAAAGTCAATTTTTTTGCAACAGTTGGGGGATGGTGACCTCATCAACCAGTTGAGAGTGTTTCTTCTATTCCCTTGGTTGCAAACAAATCTATAAAAAAAACACTGTTAAGTGCCCAGCACATGAGTTCTGATTACCTTCCATATTGGGCTGTACCAAGTGAGTGTTTTGAAAATATTTGAATCTTTGGGTGCGTTCTTTGAAATATTCCAGCCTGGAATTCTGGGAACAGTGAGCGTCACAGCCGTTCTTGAAACCTTTCCCGGTGCTTGATGTAGTAGGGCACCATATCCTGATGTATGTGCCACTGCAGTAATGTATGTGTAAGGCTTCAATGATAAAGCATACTTAATGGATGATGATATTCTTACTGTCAATATATGTGTATGAATAAATGGGTCACACCCCCCCTGCCTCAATCACACTGCCATGTATCCTGACTGACTCCCATGCTTATTTTTCATGTGTCATCAATGTGTATAATGGATACCTGATTCTTTTAAATGTGTTCTCCATTATTGTCAAATTATGCACTGTTTGTTTCTGGCCATGGCAAAACATAGACCCAGTTTCCATGTGCAATGAGACAATCTGGATAGAGCTGAGAATCAGGATACAGGGATCACAGTTTCTGTGACACTTCGGCATGGATATAGGTGGAACTGTAACATATAGAAGAGTTTTTCATCACAATTTTGTCTATATTTCTAGCAAAACATTCACATCTCCTTTCACTCCCTTCACTTTCCCTTAACCCAACTATACAATTTTATTCGAAGAATAATAGTTTTGTTTAATGAATGTTGTTTAACAGTTTTATTTGAAGTTTAATACAATTTTCTTCCATTTGATATTGCTTAATGACCAAGAAAGCTTCACCCTCTGCAGACTACTCACCTTTACCTCTGCAAAATAAGGAAAATATTTACAATCATTCTGTCATGTGCTGTCAAACCTGGCTAGATACAGATAAACGTGAAGCGGATTCAAGCTGTTTCAATTGCCCAAAGCTCTATCAGTATTTCAAATGTATCCTGCATCTTGATACAATGCACAATCCTGATTGGCCAGTCTGAAAAGTATGGGAGCAAGCCAGATGAGTAGCACCAGCCATCCAAAATTATCACACCACCAGCCTAAAAAAATTCACATGAATCTGCCATATACCAGGGAGAAAAACACACACATTCCTCCCTACATGATGCAATGCTACCTCTCTTATTAGTTAATTAGTTAAGGACTTTTTATAAGGCCCCCTCCTGTGTCTTTATAACTATTCAGCCATTATTTTACTGGTTTTCAGTGTCACCTTCCTCGCACCTGTCTTGCAAATTCACACCAGGTTGATAAAATTTGCACCACTCACTCCTGTCTCCAAGGGCACTCACATCGACAAGATCTCATCGAAAATGCCATACTTTGCACACTGGCTGATTGGCAATGGAAATTGACACTTGGTCATACTTTGATCTTGAGAAACAACAGTTGATAAGAACATAAGGCAGGAAAATTAAGGCCACCATAATATTGAGCTCCCAGAATCCCTCATTACCTACCCTGGAGTGTGATCACATCCTGATGTCCACCTCACATAGGCATCTTGCTTTGACCCTTTCCTCATACAGATTCAATAAATTCCCTTGTGATGCAGGATCAAAATGCACAAACCGGGGTATCCTCCGTCCGATGATTATACATGGCTTCCATTTGAATATTTGACAAACTATCACCACCATTTCAATGACTTAGACGTTGCTTAGATCCCACACAAGACAAAAAATACCCAAAACAAAAGTAAATAGTCCACCTTCAGGACATGTAAGCAGGGTAATAGAGGACGGGTACACCAAAGTTTAGTATGTGCGCCATGAAGCTATCTTATCCGTGTAGAGCTCAATGACCTAAGTAGCCAAAATTTGTTTAAATAACGTAGATAAAATGGTAAAATAGGTGCAAAATTTGGCTATATACAGCTTGATTCACAAATTAAACTTAATCCATCTGATTCATGTTCATAATTTAGAAGAAACTGGTAGAATCTACCAAATTTAGACTAGATATGGGCACCCATTAATAGCGGCAAACCCTGCGCTTGGTTTTCGCTTATTTATGTGTTGTAGTTTCGTAGTTTTATGTGCTGGTTATCTGTTGTCTTCAGAAATCTGTCGTGGTATTTGCTATCTGTGTTTCAAATGGAATTATTTTATGTGATATGCAGCATTTCTCCACTCCGGAAGGCAGTTTATTTATGTCTGTCAAAATAATTATGTTATCAGTGTGAGGTGCGCATTAGGATGTGTTGAGATTCCATGGCACCGGAGCCGCCAAAACTTCAGGCCAGTGTGCAAAGCATGGCATTTTCGACGAGATCTCGTCGGTGCGAGTGCCCTTGGAGACAGGAGCGAGTGGTGCGAATTTTATCAACCTGGTGCGAATTTGCGAGACTGGTGCAAGGAAGGTAACACCAAAAACCATAAAAATAATGGCTGAATGGTTATAAAGACACATGAGGGGGCCCTTATAAAAGTCCTTAACTAAGTACCTAATAAGAGAGGTAGCACTGCATGGTGTGGGTAGGAATGAGTGCATTTTTCCCCTGATTATTGGCAGATTGGTGCGAATTTTCGGTGGCTGGTGGTGCGAGAATTTTAGATGGCTGGTGCAACTCGTCTGGCCTGGTGCCATACTTTGCAGACTGGAATTCAGGGTACATTTAAGCTTTCTACCTCATGCTCTCGATCAGCTCTTGGGTCTCTATGAGTGTGGGAGAATGTTAAACATTGGCAAAGGTATGGAGGAAACATCTTTGCAATGCCTTTAATGTCCGATAAGGATAACAAAGCCAACTGGATGTAGAGATTTGTATCCACTAACTGTTTGAAAAGTAGTATTGGTCTCTTTGCTAAACTTGTTTTGAAGTTAATTTTTGGGGATAGCCCTCCAGCAGACTTCCTTATTTGAATGAGCATTTTCAGTTTTATTTTTGTCAGGGGCAGGGAAGTAATTTAATGCTTAAATTATGTTCCCAGTTCATCTTTAAGACTGAGTTGTAGTGACTGTCTTTTCTTGAATTGCATGCAGCACATAGCCTCTATCTTTCCCCAGCCTGCAGAATGTGGTAGGCTATGACAAGATCTTGTTGGAGCAGCGTCAGGGCAGACCTGGCTTTGGGCAGGTTTTTGTCTGTCTTCAGGGTAGATTTAATGATGTTTTCAATTTCAGATATTTTCTTCATCTACATCCAAAATATGCCATACTGTGCTGTACCAGGATGTAACCATGGCACAAGTCAGAGGAACCTGAATCCACCTGGGACTAGATATCACTCACTGCCCAAGGATGAGCAAGAGGCAGAAAAATGGTGGCAGCTCATCCGACGAGATGAAGAGAGGGGGCTCGTCAAAGACATCCGTGTTTGCTCCACCCATTTCCGCGCTGAAGACTATCTGCCTGCCCACGAAGGAGATGTCCCAAAGAGCCTGCGAAAAGGAGCCTTGCCTACCCTATCCATTCCTTCATCCCATCCATCACCGTACGTTATTCCTGGCCTTTTCTACTGTTCCTTCATCCTTGCCCCTCCCATTGTTTGCCCTCTTCCTATCCTGTCAGCGCTCACATCAAAGACATAAAGTTTAAAATGTGAAAATCTCTTTCAGCCAATATAATTTTAATGTTTTTTATTCTCATCAGTAGACCAAGCTTAAATTACTGTCTTCTTCACTTAGTTTTAATGGCTTGTTTTTGTTTTGCACTGCTACTGTGTTTTACTTTATGTGTTTAGATTTTGTTTAAGCATGCTTCAATCTGCTCTCTTTTTCTAACTTTCCATTCTTTTATATCTATTTACTATACCAAAGTGTTGATCCACATGTTTTCAATCGATGTATAGGGATTGTAATGTGTTCCATCCATGTAGACAGCTATCAGAGGTGAAGTCTTTATCCATGCATGTTTTTTATCCATTTGTTTAACTCTGTGTCCATCAGTTATCTTTTATCCGTTTAGCTCTTAGTATGACCACAGAGCTGTACCCCTTGTTTTGAAGCATTGTAGATCATTTGACATATATTCTGCTAAATTGCAGGGCAATAATTCAGTTGAAATACTCTCCTTGTCCTCCCCATTGCTTGCCTTCCTCGTTGCCCCAGTGTATTATAGGTGCTCTTTAATTCTTAGACTGGCATTTGCTGTAGGGTTTGAGGTTTCACAGTAGGGTTTAGGGTTTGAGAAGCAATATTTAAAAAGCAAGCTTGCTGTGACCACTTTTTTTAGTAATTTGATGTATCATTATATCCTCACCCTCTTCATTTTTATCCTCCAAATGTATCCTTTAAATTTTGATATATGGCTGCTTCTATCTTAAATGGTGTCTGATTTCCAGGAGCAGCCCATACCCGCTTGGAATGCGTTCGTCAAAGGCCCTGCTGGACCATCGATCCACGAAACAGACGAGCAAGGGTTCCATACGGGACAGTGCCAGGTAAGGCTTGAAAAATTATCCAAGTCTTATGTTGGTTCTTTGGGTCTGAAAGTGCATAATGCCATTAATATAAATGTACCTTGTGGAGAAAGGGGCTGTGATCATTAAGACAGCAGGCATAATTTATTCAGAGTTAAGTAATTACTGTAAAAAAACACAAGAACTGTGGTTTTCTGTTAGCTTCCGCCTCCTCATAGCAAGATTAACCACATGGCTGCAACAGTTTCCTGCTGAATTCGCCAAACAGGATATATAAGCCATTTATGACGGATCAAGCTGGCGTTTATTTTCTTGGTGGAGGGTGGAGTAAGGGTCGTGAGTGTGTGGGTGTGGATGCGTGTGTTTGCGTCTGTGCCTGTGTGTTTTGTGCGTAACTTTCGTGGTATTTGTGGCGCAATGGTCCATTGCACACGTTAGAATGAAAATATTAAAATGTAAAAATATGCATGCAATTAAACACTCGAAATCATGTCATTTCATTTTCCTCTTCCAGTTGTAGAGGAAGCTTGCGCTCGAGAATTTATCAGCTATTATTTATCTGTAAGGATCAGGATGTAGCAAAATCGGTGCTGTTTATCACGGAATTTTTATCCGCGGTTCCACGGTGCCACGATCACTGACAACCCAAATCGATCGCTGAATTGATATTTTATTTCATTTCCTAATTTGAATTAATTCCGATTCCTGCGTTTCTACGCTTAGGTGGTATTCACACCATTGGACTTGCCGTAACGACCGGGGTTTTGTAAATGGTGTTTGCAAAATCGCACCGGTCCGATTTTTAAGATAAATTATGGCTCGAAAAACAAATCCCTAGAAGCCGATTTCGAGCTGGGAGCACTTAAACGCCTCCTCCCCCTCCACCCTGTCTCAGTCTTCGTCCCCTTGTATTTCTCAGACCCGGTCAGTGGCAGGTTAAGTACTCCATGAATCAATGCTGTACTTGTTGAAAGCAAAAAGTTCCCTTCTGGCTACCGATTGCGCAATAAAAATCTCGGAATATTAGTCCAAAATTAAAAAACTATTCCGATGGAATAGTGATAGCAGACCACCTATTTTTATATCGCTCGAACAGTACTGAATAAACAGCGTTACTAACTCGGAAGGAATAGTGAGCTTGAATTTCATATGTGATCAACGAATTCATCAGATTGTATAAACCGTCAAAAGATGCTCGGCATCTACGGGGGCACTCCTGAAAATAGTAAAACAAGTTTTCCTCGTCAGTTTGCCGTGTGCGCGCTGTGGTGAGCTGGAGCAGGAGAATTCCCAGCTTCGACAGCAGCTGCGTGCTCACGAGGATGCGCCGCAGGCTGCAGCAGCTACTGGACTTTTTACTGGACAACAGGTATGTATGTTTTATCAGCAATGTATGTTTTATCAGGAATGTATGGTTCTGTCGAGTAGATTTATTGAAGTATGTTAAATACGTGTGCCCATCGGAATATCTACCATTCTTATTTATATTTTCGACCATATTTGTTTTCATTAAACCCTTTGTAGGCCATTAATTGTCTCACGACAGAATTGTTTTGCTTTGGTTAAGCACAAAATTCATCATGTAATGAAGTTGCCATACGATCCTCCAATTCAGTTAGTTTTCCCCCTTTTTTTAATTTTTCGTGATACTGATATGTTTTAGGCCACTGGCAATTTACAACCACTTCAATAAAGGTAATAAGATATGAAAGAATTCAGGGTAACAAAGAGACAACTAGCTGCCAGTTCAGCTGCATAACAACTTTTATCTGCGATGTCCATATCATGCGGGGTTATGTGGAGTCCAACGTTATGCGGAGTCCCTGGTTTGTAAAGATCCAGTCGGTTTCGGTGGAATTTAACATGGGTTTATGTGCTGTTGTTTTCAGGCTCAGTTCCTGTCGACGGGTATCCGTCCCTGCCCGTGGGATGAGGAGACGATCCTCAAGGCGATCGCCCACCGGGTGCACTGCAGTCGGCGAACTTACCAGTGGCTGCAAAGTCAGGGTTACCCATTTCCGAGCCTCTCGACGCTCCAGTCCTGGCTGACCAGCTTCGTGGTGCGTCCTGGTTCCAGCGCGCTGCAGCTACGCCTCTTGGAAAAGATGATGGAGCCGTTGAGTCCCCGAGACCGTGTGTGCACGATCATGTTCGACGAGATGGACGTGGCGAGCACCGTGTCCTACGATCAGCAGCTGGACCAGGCTCTTGGCCCCCACAGACACCTGCAGGTGCTGATGGCCGGCGGCATCTTTGCCAGCTGGAAGCTGCCTGTGTATTTTGATTTCGACCAGGCGGTGACGCAGGACCTGCTCACCACGGTCATCGCTGGAGTGGAGGCTGCAGGAGCGCGAGTGGTGGCCACCGTCAGCGACATGGGCGGCTCTAACCAGGGCCTATGGAGAGATTTGGGCATCACGCACGACGGTGCTACCTACTTCGAGAATCCGGCTGACTCCACCAGGTATGAATAAGCTTCTGTGCTCATTGCCCTTCTGTGCATATGGTTCTGAAACCAGCTTCTATTCGCAGCATTGTTAAAACTTGTATTTTCTCAATTAGGCCAATGCCAGATACAACGAAGAGAGCTAATGGGATTGGAGTTCGAAGATTCGAGATCCGAACAATTCTGCATACTTTTGTCCCCGAGAAACCTTTTCAGCACGGAAATTTTCGGCGATGCCTGATAACTCTGGTGGTTGATGCGCTGTTAAATCCCAAATACATTTTCATCATCGTTAACATTTTGCAACGCTAATCCCCTGTTTCTACCGCTTTTCAAGATTGTTGTCTTTGACAGGCGCGTCTGGGTCCTGGCCGATCTGCCGCACGGCATCAAGTGCCTGCGCAACAACGCCCTGGACGGCGGCATCACCACCAGCAAGGGCGGCACTGTCGACCGTGCGCTGCTGCGTGACCTCCTGGCCGTGGACGGCGCTTCGGAGTACCGACTGCTGCATAAACTGCACCCACAGACGCATGTTGAGGTAATAATTTGCTTCAATCGTATAATTAATTTGGAAGGTTTCGCATTCTACTACGTTTTATCACTTAATTTTCACAAAATACATTCTTTTGCCATTTTAATACATTATTTAACCGCGTAATCCCAGAACTCCATTCAGCATTACTATGCTTACGAGGATGATTGGTGCGTAACCAAGCGTACCAGTCGGCGGAACGTTAACCTTGAACTGTAGTTTTAGAGTTATCGGTTAATGAAGATTTTCCTCAGAATATCCGTGTAGAGGGAATGGATAGCTCGTGCTTTTAATGACTTATTACACATTTTCATTGCCGAGGGATTGGAAGCTGGAATAAATTAAACACGATGGTGTATCACCTTTCAATGCCACATGCATGCATTAAATTCGCCTTCTATAACAGCAGATTGATATCCGAGTTTTTCGTACTCTTCAATGTATGTTTAAATTACGTTTCTTCCAAATCAAAACAGCGGAACTTAGCTGATACCATGTAATGTGGTATCAGTTGATATTCTGAGCAGAATCTCGCAATTTTGTCAGAGGTATATTTCTGTTTGTATCGAGGAGAGTGTCCATACTACGCACAGTGCCTAATTATGCACGATCGTGAAAAAGCCCTTGGATATTAGCACAACTGAAATCCAGTCAGTTGATTGTGTTTACCACACCAGGCGGCATTGCTTTGCTGCGTCGTCAGCGTGTATGGACGTTTAAGTAGGCGGTGTTGGATTTATTTGCGATTTTGATGGAACGATGTTTTCCTGATAATTGTGAAAAATGATGTCATGTTAATTACATCTCTCGAGTTTCATCTTTTACTGAGCATTCACATTGTTAGAAACTTTCACTTGTAGCCACAAAACGTACAGAAAGGAACATTCTTTGGATTTCTTATGACTGTTTCGATGATGTAAGTCAGGATTGACCACAAATACTTGAAAACTAAGATTGTGCGTCTTTGGGACATGGGTCCTAATTAACCACACATCTAGTGTTCCTAATTGCACTCATGTCAAATTTTGCATGCATTCTGGATGAACATGATTTCATTGAGAAACGAAGCCCGATCTTTTTAAAAAATATTTATCTACCGTTTCCTCATTTTCAATTACAGACGTGGCCAGAAATGCCACTAGGGGCAGTGAATATATCATAATGTCAAAAAAAGCTGCCAGTGACCCATACATCTATGCATGGTAAGGGCCCACTACGACAGGGAAAATAAAACATTGTAATCTGAGAAAATGCGATAATTTCATACAATCTTATACGATAATGCAGTAATCAGGTATCTTGAATTAAGTGTCACAGGTGTGCGTAATAAGGCACCCTCTTCATATTTACGCACGCATGCAAGCTGTTCGAAACACTGTTTCCAAGCGATAACCATAGCAGCTCAAACATTCTTACAGTATCAGAGGTTAGGCAAAACATGGAACTATGACATTACAAAGTTTCATTAATTAGGATTGCCCCGTCTTGGAGCAATTGCGATTTCTCTGTTAGGTGTGAGTAGTAAGAGCACTTTCCCATATGCCACCGATTCAAGATTATGGAAAACGGTTACTTTTCATCCGTATCATGTATTTCTTTCACAAGATACACTAGAAGAGGTAAAGAGTAACTTCCAGACTGTTAATTTTGGATCAACACAAAGTACAAACAATCTTTGAGTGTACCATTGTTGGTATTGTGATATCAAGAAAAGCTCAGGCTTGATGTAGGAAAATATTCTAAAAGCATCGACTTAAATTGATTCATAGTATACGGAATTGAACATGTGTTTTGTATGGCAATGCATTCCGTGTACTTATGCTGCGCTATGTGTTTTTGGCAGGTGACTGGCCAGTCTCGCCAGAAGGTACGTCCCGCCATGCAGCTGTTCAGCGCCAGCTCTGCCACAGCGGTGGAGCGGTACCTGCCGGGCAAGGAAGCAGAGGCCCGCTTCATCAAGCTTACCGATAATATGGCGGACGTTTTGAACGCGAGCCATCCCGGCGACACGAAGCCCCTGCGCCGAGGATATCGCGGCACCCCCGAGCAGGAGGACGTGCTGTCTGCTGCTCTGGCGGAGATCCGCGGCATGCGCGTGGGTCATCACCGCCATCTTCTAGCCTTCCAGAAGGGTCTGGCCGTGACCATTCAGTCGGTCCGCGGTTTGCTGGGTGACCTGCGCCAGCTGCACGGCTCCGAGCTGTACGTGCTGACGCGGCGGCTCACGCAGGACCGCCTCGAAAGCTTCTTCGGGCTCGTTCGAGCGAAAGGCGGCTGCAGCTTGAACCCCACGCCGACCGAGGCTCGCTCCCGACTGCGGTCGCTCACCCTGCTGTACGCCGTGGAGAAGGGAGTCAATCCTCTACAGAAGGTCAACGAGGGTGAAGTCGCCTCTGATGTCGCCCCTTCATCTCTTGAAGATGAAGCGCAGGAAACGGGGCAGGAGCAGCTGATGCAGCTGGAGATGGAGTCGAGCACCCCGGTGGATCAGACTGATGCAGCCGATGACGCTACGTTCGCTTTGGAGGGCGATGGAGGGGAGGACCTGGAGGCCCAACTACACATTCTGATCCACACCCAACAGCCAGTTCTCTACAGTGGTGAGCCGGTGCGTGCTGGGCACTCCGGGAAGTGTGACATGGTTACAGGCGTGCCCGCAGCTGACAGTGCCATAGCACACGCTGCAGGCTACGTCGTCCGCAGATGCCAAGCTAACAACCACCTCGGCTTCAGAACAGCGTCCGCACCCGCTGGCCCCATACAGACCATCTGGACGCGTCTGCTGAGTCTGGGTGGTCTGACAGTGCCCACAGCGGATTTTCTGGCTGCATTCCGCGAGATGGACGCTACCTTCGTGGCCCACCATGCTCCAGAACCGGACCAGCTGAGCCGGAAGCCTCGTCTGGTGGCCGACTTCCGAGCCGTGCTAGATAACAGGTTCCCGACGCTACCTGTCGAAGTCAGGAAGAGCTTCGCTTTTCTGCGCACCATGATTCGTATACAGCAGTTAAACCGGGATCGTCATGCCGAGTCAATGCACCGACGAGCGGCGAAGAGGATGCGGCACATCATGCAGTGAAGATCTCTGCAGCAGCCATTCAGAGCCGGCATTTGAATACTTCAATAGCAGCCCTTATTAGGGCCACGGGACATTCATCCACCTGGCTTTGACTCTAAAGGCCCTTTTTAGGGCCAGCAGAGTATCGGTTTGATAATTGCAGACACGCAGATTCGTTGGTGCTGGTAAAATTATGTTTCGGTAAGATTAATCAAAAGCCCACTTTCACCACCAGCGAAGGCATTGATTTCAACGCAGAGTTTTTCTATAAGTTAGCAAACTACCGAAGATGGAGGAGGCTAACCTGCTGAGTTCCATTGCAATTTGTGACAATATTGTCATCTTATAAAACTTGCGAAATTTAGCAATTTACCTCCCGCTGAAAACACAAAGTGGGTATCACACTACTTCCCATAAAAGTACAGAATTTCCCCATATCATATCTGATTACCTATTTTGTCTTATCCATGTGACTATCAGTCACCACTGCCAACTAGTTTCTTCGCTGACGATAACCTAGAAAACATTTTGATTGGGCTAAGAATAGGATGCGAGTGGACTGACCGGGCTGTCCCGCGCCTAACCGTCGTCTGCAGCCCAACGAGGCTTAAAATCTGTTCCACAGGTGGGCGGACGATGCTGGACCAAGCACCGTAATGCGGGCATTTGGCTGACTGGCGGAACCAGTGGTTATTGGCGCGTGCGAGATTGACTGGCAGGTGGACGTGTTACCAATGGAATCTACGCATCAAGTATCTTCCGGGCCGGGGGTGTAGCCAGGGGGGGCAGGGACAGCCGCCCCCTCTGAGGGCCCGAAGGGCCCCCTGAGGACACGGGCCTCGCGAAGCGCGGCTCGCCCCACTATGTTCTGTGGCCAAGTTTGAAATTGTATACCAGACAGGGCCCTCTAAAGCCCTCTTCAGCACTCTATTCTGTAACAAGCAGGGCCCTTTTTACCCATCAAGGCCCTTTTGGTGCTGTCGCAGGGGCCCTTTTCGGGGCGCCGCCTCTCCCTGAGCGAAATCCTGGCTACGCCCCTGTTCCGGGCTGCAGTTTTTGATAGATGGAACAGAATAATTACGATATAGAGCAGACAGCAAGTCAACAATCATGGGTGGGCCCAAACATAGGTCAGGCCTGACAAAATCGCCCCCCGCGCCCAGACTTCTGCCGTTCCAATTTTGCAGACATGGCCCGACCGCAGCCGGTGTTATTGGATCTAGCAAGGGATCAAATTGTTTGCAGGGACTTTATAGGAACAGACCGAAAGATGATATCGCTGATTTTTAAGCCATTGTATCGCAATTGGCAAGGATATGGGCTGCAGGTTTTCGAAAATTACTGGGGATGCCTAAAACAGAATTCCAAGTTTAGTGCCCCTTCCCTGAATGAAGAAGTAACTGATATCCTAACATTATTTTGCAATTTATTATTGGTACTCAAACACTCCCGAAACCGTACAGATCCGAAGGCGAATCCAATAGCTATTTCCTACGTATTTATACAATATCTTACCACTGCTATTGTAAATCTGTTTTTCATAATTTGGGCCCATATACCATGTGAAGTATTTGCAATGTTTTATAACTATGTGTTCGGAGCATTGTCGGATACAAGGGGGTGCAGGGTTATCAAGCCCCCAGAGTGTCTATAGTAAACGCATATCCGGGGGCTATTTTGAGGTAATGGTGGGGGGAGGCTCAAGGATGGATTGGAGATGCCGAGCAGTGCATATGTGGGAAGGGTTGTGACTAGTGATCCCATCCATCTTATTTGGTAGGATCTTGGGTTTCCGATTGGGGTTTTGGGGGCATCCGGATCAGCGGGCACCAATTTTGGTCGGCAAAACCTATCAAGTTGGCGCTAAATTCTACCGCAGGGCGCTGATACTCGTATCCCGGGGAACGACCTTTTAGGGAGAGTCATCGGAAATTTCAAAGGGGCGTCGAGCATCAAATAAATGGGGGCATTTGCTTCTCCCCCTGGATCCACCTATTCCTTGTGAGATTGGCATTTTCTATTTTCTGCCGCTCCCAGTTTAGGCAACGGGTTTGACCCATGCTTCTGTCAGACTCCTGGAAGCCCGTTTCCCTGTCAGGGCTAGAGGCGGAAAATTTCACCCCTTCGTGGGATATATGGTATAATGGAAAAGTCATCAGAGATGGAAGAAGGAAAGCGAAATAGTGGGGGCAATATTCATATTGGCAATGCCCGGGAACCATACACCAATATATATTTCTCAACTTTGATATTTTTCCTCTTGCCTGACTGTTTCTGCCTGTGCCAAACCCGGGTGAGCGTAATAGTCTTGTCTCTCTAATCCGTCTCGGGGTGAATTTTTGTCTTTTCGGTCTTGCAACCGAATGCATACCGAAGATGCGTGTAGCATCTTCAATAGAGGGCTGAGAGCAACGGCGGATCCAGGACTTAATTTCGGAGGGGGATAGGGGTTTTTGCCTCAGATCAGCCTCCGCTTATGTATTTGCTATATGCACTCGGAATTTTTTTTGGAGGGGGGCTTGAGCCACCCTATCTCCTCTTATATCCGCCACTGGCTGAGAACATGATATTGTTTTCTTTATTCCTCACGGCTGCTTGTAAACAATCTTGTACTCTGGAAAGTACAATTTTAATATACTAAAAATCCCGATTTTTTGTTCCTGTAACCGCCTCTGTTAAAGAAGCTGAAAACGTAAATGAGCTATTACCTGGTATCCTATTCACAATATTGTATCATTATGACTTATCTCAATGTTGTAACGGACGGCTTTGTTGTGCGAAGAACGAACCATATACAATAATACTCATTTTGGGAAAAGAGCCTCCCCAAATATTGGATCGTAGCTCCGCCCCTGGTCAAGATTTAGTCTCAAAACTTCCATGGAATCTGCCCCAGTTTTAGAAGCCAGAAAGTTTCAAAGGCTTATCGCAAACTGTTTTGGAGGTATCCTGGAAAAAACATAATGGGTGAGCAGAATCGCTCCTGAACAGGAATAGGGGTAAATTCAGTGGCGGATCTAGGAATTCATTTGGGGGGCCTCACCTCGAGCCTCACCGGCTCGAAGCTCGAGCCTCACCTGCCAGTATCTCGGTTGGTCGCTCGCGTATCTATTAACTTTAGGGGCTCGGAAATTTTTGGGGGTTTAAGTCCCTCCCCTGGATCCGCCACTGGGCAAAGTGGCACCTTTATCTTTGTTGTCTTACTATAGTTATAAGAATCTGCAGGAGTTCTGAACGACTATATTGATTCGCAAAACTTAACGTTAGCAGTCAAAAACACATGCCACGACTAGGTCTCGAACACACACTCTTCTGATCTTAAAACCATTGCTCTATCCACCACGCTACACCGCCGCTGGCGCACGGGGTGTGCGCCAAGGAATCTGTGGCGCACATTTGCAGAGTTCTCCAAAATTGATGTTTCGAGGTAGTTTTGTGCGTCTGACGTAAAAATGCCAAATAGAACATGGAAAGAACAGAGAACAGGCTTTCCAACGGCCTTATTAGATTTTTTCCAACGACTATAGGCTGATGACAGCAGCTGTCTAAAAATGACCAATTTAACACGTAAACTCTATGGAGCAGTCGCATTTGTGCGCCATGGCAGTAGATTGCTACCAACTAACTTTGGAGGGCCCTGGATACGTCCGGAACATCGAACGGTAGGTCTTTGGTGACAATGTGCTTAAGTGTGGTGCATGAGAAATATTTGTCATAGTCTTTGCAGCAAATAATTGCATGACCATTTTCAAATTCACTGTGAAGCCATGTTTTTCAAAATTATTCAATGTTAAATCATGAACATGAGTATAGAAAACCCTTCAAAGGTGGGTGCAGTACGCAGAAGCGTTCTTAGGTACTCCAGAATTGTGTTGTAGATGGGATGTAATCCACATAGGCGCGTTCAGGACATCGAGAATATGGGGTTTAATTTGGAAATGGCCAAAGGTGTCTTCAGCCACCTGAGACAAGGGATCCAAATGAAGATGCAGTGCACAGAGGCGCCGATGCAGTGCCCAGCAGTGCACAGATGCAGTGCACAGATGCAGTGCCCAGCTGATCGATTCAGTTCGATCACCGCCAGGTGCTTCTATCTGTTGATCGCGTATATATCAGAAGTTTGCTTTTTGGCCACTGGCCACTTCGGCGCTAGCGTTTTAGGCTGTAAGTAATAAGATACAAAATTTGATTTTATCAATGTTTAACCAATATTACTGGGACGGAGGGTAATATTATAATTTTTAATCGTTCAAAACCACAAATCGGTTTAATTTCCGGCACTGACCCAGTTCTGTGCTTACCTATAATCTTTCAAGGTTGTTGAACTCAAATCCCTAGAGAGAGAAGGTAGAACGCTCCGCTTCCAAAACATGGCAACCGCTTGTTTTCAAGGTCATTATTGTTATTGTGGAGTGATGACGAAAGATCAACCAAACAAACCGAAACTCCCCGTCCAGAGAGCATTGAAGGAGGTGAGATGGAGACTTGTTATTGGCTGTGGTGAGTAGATGCGGGGTAGGGTGGTATTGTAACGTAGTTTTCTGGATAGAGAAATGATCGAGGAATATGTCCAGCCTAGAAAATGAGAGTTTTGCATCATAGCTTGTCACTAATACCTGTTTAAATTCGGGGATGCGTAAGTGGCGCATTCGAGTTTGATAATATGCAAAGAGTTTTTAGCATTTTGCGAGCCTGGAAATTGTATTTGATGTGTCAGTAGGATGGGATGGTGATTTTTACATTCTGTGGACCTGAAGTGGCAGGCCCAATCGAGATTTAGCAGGAAAATGTGTGATTTTTCATATCAGAATATTAAGTTTTCCATGTGGCCCTATTGCCATTTATTTACATCATCATCATCATCTTTTTATTTCATTTTTCATATTGATAGGGAACATAAGTAAGGGAACAGAACAGCAAAAGAAGACATGAGCAGGGAAAAGCAATAAGGAGCAACAAAGGGAAGACATTTATAGGTATACAGCATCAAACAAAAGAAATCTGGCGAGTACGTAGTTAGATTAATGCAAATGATCAATATAGGTAGAAAAAGGAAAAACATAAGCTGCCAAAGAAGGAGCAATACACACAGAAACAGCAAAAAAATAAAGGAAAAAACAAAATGCAATGTCAAACAGAAAGACTGATAAAACAACAAAAACGAGATGAGCCGATACAAAAAACAAAATAATTATGTGTGGTTTATTCATTTTGACCTGTCCTTTCCATGTGATTAACTGATATTTCCTCTATTGCATGATTCTTACCAATTGGTTTCATATCATCCAGCCAATCTGGTCATATTTCAACCTGTATTATACTTACACTACACTGCTATTCTTGCATGCAATACATACATAGGCAAGCCATGACTATAATGGATGCTGCCCTGAAACCCAACAAAATGCATATTCAATACAATTTTAAATATAAAAACATCCATTTTTGGACTAAGTGCCCTTACATGTTTAATGAGCAGTGCTGAATTTAATGTTGTACTTGGAAGTTGCCAGAATTTATTATGTATTGGAATTGTGCTCTCCCACCACATAGGCATGCATCAGCCATGCTTTGTTGTGGATGCATGTGTTGGCATGGGCATTTATAGTATTTTGTGTTAATAGGACCGTGTTGCAGCGCTAAAAGGGTATCTCTAATGCATTAGCAATAGGAGATACCCAATTTTCTCTTGCACAGTGGAGAGGTCACATGCTGAAATAGGTTCTCCAGAAAGTCACACACTTTTGTCAATTACTATGGTCAATAGTGTATATTTCTCTCAAATGCAAATTTTCTCTTTCTTTGTCATGATGTAACTTTGTGTATGGTGAGGAGGAAATGCTGCTGATAATCTTAAATGATTTGAAATTTCAGCCTCAGCATACTCAAAAGCTTGTTTAAGAAGAAGCTTTAGTGCTTTGCAACAAACCAACTGCTGAAGTAATGGCAGGAGCATTGGAACTATGTTCAACATTGGGGGGGCAGCGGGAATTTTCAAGTCATTTCTTTCCTGTCAATACCATAGGGTTAATGGTTAAGAAGCATGAAAGTTGGGGGGACAGCTGCCCCCCTGCCCCCCTGGTTCCTACGCCCCTGAGTAATGGTGCTGCCAACTTTTAAAAGGATCAGGAAATCCCTACTGTTGTCACTTGGTATTTGAACCGTGGTTGACAGTAATGAAGCTAATGCTGCATTCTTTGAAGTATTCCAAACTGAGTGAGGCTTGAACCTTGGATACTGTTGAAGCATGTTATTGCCTTTTGCCTTTAAACTCTTTAACTGCTTTCTTTAGGACAAAACTTTAGGTTGTTTGTTGGTTGATCAGCTTTTTCTTGTTTTATGTACATTTTGTCCCTTTGCTTACTTATAGACTCCAGGCAAGCTGGAATATGAACTAAAACTGCAATGGTGGCATGGAAGTTAAACAATATAAAAAATAGAGCTGTGAATAAAGTTAATTTCCTGTGTAAAAGACATGAACACAGACCATGGTTGTTTTGCACGGTTTCTGTGTAATTTATAATGAGTTTGCCCAGCCATGTCATGAAAAACATTCACATGGGCTTTCCTCTTGTGTTTCTGCTTCCTTATTTGGTGCTAGATCCATCGAGAATTTAAATATGTGCGGAGGTTTGTGTAGCCTCCCCAAAAGCTGGGATTCTGTGCTGGCCTTTGCTTCTTGTTGAACTATTGGTCAGCGCTCATACTTGGATCCAGTGGGTGGGGGGCAGGTGTTATACCGATCGACCCTCGTCGCCCCCAAAAAGGTAGATGCCCCCTTCCACCTGAAAGGTTGATGGTGCCCCTTTGAAATGTCGTTCCTTCGATGCGAAAACCGGGTGCCCACTGATAGGTTGGCGCCCACCCGATTGCTTTTTCCGGTCAAAACCTGCGCCCCTGGTCCGGATGGCGCCCTGAATTGACAATCCTGAACCCAGCTCTGCCAGCTCTCATGAATTACTCAAATATCAAGCAGGTATTAGCAAAAATCATTTTTACATTACTTTAACTTTGCATAAATTCGCTGAAACATGCCTATGGCTGGTGGCACGATTCAATCTTATTTCAACCGACAGCCTCACTCAACCATCCTTTTTCTGCCTTTGCTTAGATGGTATGGATGAAAATGGTAATATCACCTTAGATGGTCGATAATCATCTCTGCAGGGGTCCGGAAATAGTCTTGTCTAATGTGACTGCAACAGTTTTCTCCGGGTTTGTTCCTCTCTCGATAGTTTAATGCAATTTCGCATATCCAAGCAACGTCAATTATTACACTTTTGGAATTTGCCTGTTTCATTCTTGTAGGCAGACAGAAAATACAAAATTTACTGATTCTTCGCCTATTTTAAAGCCCACTCAGAACGAAACACATTTAAATGAATGTCGATTGTCTGCTGTTATGTCTACCCGCCGTTCTGAATAAGCGTTAATGTCTACTTGCTCTTACAGGAAGTCTTCGCTGCTGGCATGCTCAGGAGGCGATGCGTAACTGACATTCGAGTTGGCAAAACAAAGCCTGCAAGAACGTTTTCGAAACTGAAGAAGAGAGCACATTCAGCCTACTAGTGTCGTCCGTACAATGTAGGCTGTGAACTATGAGCAACATTTCCCATGGTACATTGCCCGTTTCTTGTTCAAGCATGAGTTGTTGGTTGAAATAAATATATTAAGCTCTTATTATAATTTTTTAGTCTGGTCTGTTCATGCAAGTTAGCGTTTTCAGATGTTAAAAGAGACGCAGCGCACCGTTGTCCCCCATGCCTCCACTCGGCGCTGACGTCCACTGCATTAAGGATCTCGTCAAAGATAGCACCATCGGCCGGAGACGGTGTTCCGCCACTTCGTTTCGCGGTTTCCGTTCAATACTGCTTCAGCGAGAAGAACCTCACATAAAATAGTCATTTGTTAACTTAACAAGTGATATATATTCAATAAGTGCGTCCGGTGAATATTCGTCGGCAACGGATACGACATGACCAGCTATGTCTCAAGGTACATCACTACAGCAGGGAAAGTTTTTTTACGAAGATTGATGTGCTCAAATTTGGAAACATGTTGGTACCCCGACATTTAAACAGAAAGTATAGAATGAGGCATGTGGCCCACGAATCTATTGGACTGCCCCGAACGAAGTTCAAGACATTAGAAAATGGAAGCACAGACTTAAGGGACATTTTTAACACCGCTTGCAGGTTTCACTTGAGGTGCCCAAGGACATACCAGTCCACACCTTAGCGAAATTATGCAGGAACTGGTATTTTACGCGCCCAATTATTGCTTTAATAAATATGACAGGAAAAATGACACTTCTGCGATAAAATTTCAGGCAGGTAACAATACCGCTTACGAGTGTATCAGACAAGCTGAACGATTAGCGTCACAGCTCCATGTTCAATGTACAAATTGAAGAGTATCACTTTGCATCACCCTCATGAGTTCAGCGCACTTTCCCCGACATTTTCGTAAGTGTCTTTGCACACCCTGAA
Organism: Lepas anatifera; assembly: GCA_034440635.1. Classification (NCBI taxonomy): domain Eukaryota; kingdom Metazoa; phylum Arthropoda; class Thecostraca; family Lepadidae; genus Lepas; species Lepas anatifera. Next base: position 81,030 of record JAOTON010000011.1, read on the forward strand.
TTTTTGCGGACACTTTGTCCTCGCGGTCATTGTAGTTTCGTCCACGTTTGACCGTGAGGGAGAGAAAATAACACAAAGTCAGGTCGGATGAGAAGGGAGGTTACTGCAGCACGGCGAAATTCTTTACCGTAGACTGTTGGATGCTCAGAGAATTGAGGAGATGCGTTGCCATCAGTCGTCCAAGAAGGTGCCGGAAATTGTCTTGTCACAACTCTCGCCTCTTCTTCCCTAACGAACGAGAAGTTTACTCGCGACAGAGCAGACATCAGCATCATACTCAGTTTGCGTCCATACACTGAGGGTAAAGTCGAACGGCGTCGAACCGACGATCACGACACCAACCAGGCACTACGCACTCCTCACCTAAGCTTAACTGTGTTGCGATTCGGACGAAAGTGTGGCCATCGACCAGGATGGCACAGCGGGAAAGCAGCGGATTCCCCATCCAGGGAGTCGGCTCACGCATTACCCACAATATTGCAGGTAGAGAAAGTTCATTACATGAACAAGCAGTACTGGAATACTATCACCATTAAACGGCGCTGCACGAAGCTGCGGTGGCTGACTGGGCGGCTAAGAAGATAGTGATGCAGTCCGTTTCATAATTTGCCACGGCCGAGCACAAGTAGAATATCTTGGCACGGTAGCGAGAGCACAGCTGTCCGGCTGTAATCTTGTCACTAGCCACTCAGAAGATCTCTGGTTCGAACGTGGAGAGCTTCCATTTTCTTAGCAATCTGCTGCTTATGGTCACAGTGAGGACAAAGCTGAGAGCAGAGGTAAATGTTACCGAGCTCTGTGCCGGCCCAGTACCCGCAGGTACCCCGATATCCTACCCTGCAGCCTAGCACCTGGTGAGAGAAAGAGAAACATCAGTAAGGAGAAGACTGGAGCAGTGGTGATGAATTTGAGCTGCCTCATAATTCATCACCTGTTGTTCTGAATAGTAAGGAGTGCATTATGAAAATTGTTTGCATGTTGGAATTATTGTTTTTGGATGTTGGAATTTTGCATACATATTTATTAACATGGACAGTTATGAAAATATGACTCAAATAATATGTGTTGTTCAATTGTCTGAGCATAATTTCAGCGAGCAGTTCCGAGTAATACCTTCAGTGAATGTCAAATAAATACAATTAAAATACTAAATGGCAGATCGGTCACTCATGTTCTTTAACTTATTAGCTTAGAATGACTTCTTCTGGGCGAGTTCAACAGAGAAAGCCAAAATGGAGCAGAACAAAGCACAAACAACACATAAGCACATTTAATGAAAACCACTGCAAAAGCTCTTCAGAGATATCCTGAAGACCAAAATAAAAATCAATGAGATTGAGCTAGAACCACTCATATCTTGTTTTCAATAATTAAGTGCCCAAACTGGAACCACCTCATCACAAAAGCTTTTCATAGCATTTTTATTATTTTCAGTTAAAATATGGATGACATAATGATAAAAAATTCATTCAGCTAAAGCCTTCTTTAGTTAGAGTTGGAAGCCTTCTAAATAGAGTTAGAAAATTTTAAATTGCAAATAGTAGCAGTATGACTGAAATTGGAAAGTGCTCCAGAAATGATTAAGTTAATATTTTGAGTGACACAGGCATAGCCGTTATTTACAACAAGAAAATTAGTGCACACCCATAGAGTGCCTGCTCCCTAAGGACTTCATAGTTGAGCTCAGTTCATACTACCTGCCCAGTTGCATAGATTTGAAGCCATCACATGTTTATTACGCGCTCATCACACTAGGGTTAAAAGTAAAAAACAATAAAAACGGAATCAACATTACATCACCAGCGGACACAAGCTATGACAAATCATCCAGCAACTGGGCGCCATCAGGCCCCTTGGTCCGCAGACGCCGACGCTGACACCTAACTCAGCGGGAACAAGACTCTGGATTTACATACAAAGACCCTGTTCCCATGCACAATGCTGATCAGGATTACATGATTGATCTGGATGCATTTACAATATGGATAAAACGTTAGGAAATGGAAACCAAAGTTTCAATCTGATTGTCATTGATCCATATCCAGCCCGGTCTGGCAGCACATAGCAGTGTGACGTTGAATATTTTCCATACACTGCAAATGGAAATGAGAGTAGTCCGCTGAGAGTAAGGCTTGCTTTATTAAAAAATTATACCAAACCTTAAAAAAACTATTCATTACACAACATTCCTTAAAAAAACTAGTATAAAATACAAAGAAGAAACAGGCTTGTACACATAATAAGCCATTGTTTTTAAGAAAAATTGTACATTTCAGTGAAGGGAGTGAAAGGAAGTATCAATGGGGCACTAGACATGTAGCCAAAAAAGAGATAAAAGACTATTCTATATGTCAATGTCTTGTCAGAGCTCTATCCATATCCATTGAACCTATTCATATACAAGCCAGTGTGGTGATAACCACAGTTGTTGCATCCTGATTCTCAGCTCTAGCCAGGTTGGTCCATTGTGCATGGGAACTGGGTCCAGCAATGAATGAAAGTCGATTACAAATGTAGGACAAATCATACAAATGGTTTTAAGGGACAACAAAAAGGAACAATAGGGACTGCATAAAACACATCATTCTACATGGAGAGAAAACAGTCTGCCAGACTACAAGAAACATTGCTAACCCATAAACAGAAATAAGTAGGTGCAATTCGCTCTATAACCTAAGGTGTAGAAGCTAATAATGCATAAATAGGTGCAATTTACTCTATTACCTTATGTGCAATCCTCCTTTATTCTCCAGGTGATAAATATTCCTGCGCCAGATTCGTAATGCTCCATTCAACACATAATTACTATAAAACAACATACAAAATCGCAAATATTTGTGACTGAAATAATTTTACAGTCATTTCTCTACCAGAACAACTAAGTTTCATGGCCCTACTCCCACGGATAGTGCAAGAGAACACACAAAAATCCCACCCGAGTCACAATCCCCACCCACTTATCATGGAGCCGTGCTGTTGCATGGTTGACCTGACGTCATCGCAGCCGTCAGAGGTCGCCAAACGGTTGCCACTTTCCGCCAATGCTGAAGGGCTCTTGCGGAGCGCACCCCCTGGCATAGGCTAAAAAGCCGGAGCGCAACCCCCTGACCGAGTCATCGAAAGTGTTGGCACCTGGCGGATTTTTTTGAAAACGCCAGTAGAGGGACTGACGTCTGGCGCGGCTGCTTCATATCCGGCGCATCGTTGAACGCGATATAGATTTTGAAAGTTTATTTTCAGTCGTGGTGAACTCGTTGCTGTGAAACAGTGTATTTCATGTTGGGTGGACGTGAATATTGAAGACTGGCGTTATTTTCTTGTTTGATATATTCTTGGAAAGTTCAAGGAAAATGGAGGTAAGACGGATTAACCATAACATCCAATCAGAACTGCTGCGTTCCTCAGTGTGTATCCCTCCGAAGAAAGTGTCCAAGTCTCAGCTTTCACAAATTTCCTCAGGATAAGGTGCTGTCCAAGCAGTGGAAGTCGAAACTGAGAATTGGGAAGAAGATAGGCTCAAATGCTGCTGTCTGTTGCAGACATTTTCAGCCATCTGACTTCCATTCACATCCACCTGGTACGGTGCTGTGAGGCCAGTGTGCAAAGTATGGCATTTTCGACGAGATCTCGTCCGTGCGAGTTCCCTTGGAGACAGGACCGAGTGGTGCGAACTTTATCAATTTTGAGGTTAGTGACACTTAAACGAAACAAATAATGGCTGAATAGCCATTAAGACACAGGAGGTGCCTTATAAAAAGTCCTTAACTGACTAATAATTGAGGTAGCATTGCATTCTAGGGGTAGGAATGGTTGCATTTTTTCCCTGGTATGTGGCAGATTGGTGCAAATTTTTGGAGGCTGGTGGTGCGAGAATTTTAGATGGCTGGTGCGACTCGTCTGGCATGCTGCCATACTTTGCAGACTGGCTGTGAGGCAATCTCCAGTTCCGCTTATGCCTCCTTCCACTCCCTTGAGCCTGCTTCTAGCAGGAGTAAGCCCTAATCCTTGGGCCGTCATCATAGGCGGATCCAGGATTGCCGATCAGGGGACACCTTCCCGGGGGGCGGCGCACCATTCTTGACCGGGAAACCCTATCGGATGGGAGCAAAACCTTATCGGTGGGAGCCGACTTTTGTATCCTGGGAGGGGGTGGTGGTGGGAAGCGAAATTTCAGGGGCGTGGCCATTTCAGGGGGCGCTGAGGGTCGATGGTGGGGGCACATACTCCATTTGCCCCTTGGATCTGCCTATGGGGCATGTGCCCACTTTGCCGTCCCCCCAGAGACGGCGGATTCCATTTTCGAGAAGTGGTGCAAGACTTTCTGGAGGGGGCGCCTTCCTCCCCAGGGGGCGCCATCATCCCTTGGGGGGCGCCTTTGCTATCCAAGGGCGTTCTGCAGAAACTCTTTGGACTCGGCATGCGAGGCCACTTGGGGTGTTTATTTCTAATATTCCGAAAAATAGGTATTTTAGATTTCGCGAGAACTCAGTCGTATCGGATTCGTATCAGCAACAGAGTGGCATAGCCCAGGATTCTGTGATTTTCATAGCCTTGTTTGCAGTTATGACCAATGATATTGCAGACACTTCCAGCAAACATACGGCATGTGCTTTTCGTTGAAGAGTTCACAATATGGGTGACAGCGTCCACTACAGCAGCTGCGCAGAGGCGGCTGCAGCTTGACCTTGACACATTGCAGCAATGGATCATATGCAATGGACTGAAATTTTCAAGTTCAAAGACAAAGTTCTATAATAGACATTGAGACTGAATACTCGATGTTGTAAATTCGCGGAAATCCGATCGACGTTGGAGCAGAAACCAGATTTATCGGGCTCACACTCGATAAACTTCGTATGTGCCACACCTGAATGATTTCCGCAAAAAAATGTTTCGATACGCTGAAAATACTGAAGGTGTTGACGAGAATGAGATACGGTGCGGATAGAGAAATGTTTCTCATGCTATACACGTTATACGCTTATCGCCTATATATACGTTATACGCACGTTATACGCTCATCATTATACGCTACGTTATAAGCTTCTTATGCTATATAGATCACTTATTCGTTCGAAGTCCGAGTACGGCTTTATTGTGCATGAGGCCGCTCCTATAGTCCGCGAAAAAGATTAGCGATATGTCCATCATCATGCTATCAGAATAGTAACAGGGGCGTTCCAAGCTTCACCCATAATGAGCATGATAGTGGAAATTAATGAAATACCGCTACAAATACGCAGTAAGATACTCGCTTTGCAATAAACCATTTAAGGGAATGTGGCACCTTTAGAACTTGATTTTAACTGATATAGCCAAGTTGTAAAACAAGTCGGAACACCAGGTGCTCTATATATCATTTGTCTTGGAACTCGATATTTCCGTAGAAAAAAGCTAAAACCTACCCGAAATGTACCTACTTCTCATGTAGCTCTCGCCAGGCGGCCATTGTTGTGAGCTGCTGGTGTGACGACATATGCTGGCATCACGATGAGCATCAGCCAATCGAAGCTCTTGAAGTGTTTCGGAGTATGGTAGTGGTTGCTCGATCTTGACATCATCCACAGGCAGATATTTATTTCTTTTCCTAGAGGAGTATTTAGAAAATCAAAATGTTGAGCTTGTTGTACATATTTCAAAGAAATCATAATTAGTTTCATTATTTTCGGCAAAAAGTACACCTAATTACACAAATTCCAGGATTTTACCAAGGTGCCACGTACCCTTTAAAATCAGTCACCAACATGCCCCACATGCCAAACATTTTTTGGCGACACCTACCTCTGTCAGATAGACAGTGGCTCGCGTGTTGCAACCCGTCACCCGGGAGTGAGAGTCTGTGCCTGGCTGGCACAGGTTGGTATCGACAACAGCCTCGTAGAACCACATGAAGCAGCGGTTATTGAACCATAGCTCATCTCGACAGTTGACACGAACACAGACCTACTCCAACAAAGCAAAAATTTGCCTCCTGAACCAACGTGCCAGTAATTTAACTCTCGCCCCACCGGGGGGCCATCGATGGCCCCCTAAGGTTTTTCCGGGATAGCAGAAAAACGACGAGGCGCAGCACCGCAGTTGAGGGCTCTACCTCTCACTGCATCATTTTCCCATCATCCCTGAAATTTTTTACCCCGGGTCACCCAAGGTCAGGTCACCAGACGAGGTCAACCAAGGTCACCTCACTTCAACTTTAGAGCTCTGTAAGAGCTACATTTCAAAGTCGATCGATTTGAAACTTCCTACACTTCATAACCCCTCCAGGGTCTACAAGGTGTATATCCGGGATTTTTCCATTTCGTGCCCTGAGGTCAGGTCACGAGGCGACCTCGCCCATTGGAAAAGCATAGGGAAAACTTGTTTCATGATATAAAAGCCACAAAAATGATTGGAAATACTCAGACTGCTCAGAACAACGTTTTTGGACACCCTTTCACGGATCCCAGGGGTCATATTTACCCTTTGACTTTTCCAAGGTCATCCAAGGTCACCAGAGGTCAAAAACAGTATTTTGGTAATAACTTTTGACCTAATTAAGCTTAGAGCGGTGAAACAAACGCCATCGTGTTTGTCTTGTGACTGGCTTTCATTTGATATACGGCAAGGTCACTTTCTGACCTTTCGTGACCTCAGGTCATATTAGGTCATGAGGTGACCTCTGGAGGTCAAGCCACTGGCGGGAGGTCTTTACGTTCCACATAGCGGAAAAAGTACTGGCAATTTTCTATCAAATGTACTTTACCAGGCCTCAATAGCTCTAATGACATAAGAGTTATGCCCAGTTTGCTCAATCATTGCATATTTGAGTGAAAATAGCCGATCTTGACCTAATTTGACCTCTGGAGGTCAAGCCATTGACCTGAGCACTAAAACATGCGAAGTAATTTCTTACTGAATTCACGCAAGCTTTCTATTGTACTTTGCAGATTTGCGCTAACGCCCATATTTTCGGAGTTAGAGGGGGGGCCATCGATGGCCCCCGGTGGGGCGAAGGTGGCGCCGGACCCCCGGTGGGGCGCGGGTTATGAACTTGCGTGTGGAGCCGTTCGAAAACCACGTCTGTTTCTATACAGATGGTTGCAAAAGAAAGTGACAATGGCACAGGGCGTGCATTTGTTGGTGACGATGTTGAGAAGTTTTCTAGTTTGCCTTACGAAGGATCCATTTTTGCTTCAGAGCTGTACGCCATTTTTTGCTGTTTGGACCACGTGTCTAAGCTGATGGCGAGGAAGTTTTTTTGTTCTTTACATATTTATTTGCTTCACATAATAATGTTCAACACCAGACTACCACCTCCATCACAAACTCCATCATCACGTCCGCAACACTTCCATCACGACCTCCATTCCTACCTCCATCATCACCTCCATTACCATATCCTTCACCACCTCCATAGTCATTTCCATAATCACATTCATGATCACGTCCATCATAACGCCCATCATCACATCCATCATCACCTCCATCATCACTTCATTCACTGCGCCACCTTTGAATTAATCCTAGCATGGCGAGGAAGTTAGCGATTTTTACCGATTTGCTGTCTTATCTACCGACATTGAAGCCATTTTATTTCTATAATGCGTCATCACCTTGGCGGGCCATGCTGAAGATGACCGGATCTTCTGTGTGCACGAGTGGTCCAGTAGGAAGACACAGGCAGTTTGGAGGGCTACCATCTCAGCCTGAAAACTCAAGGAGAACGAGCCTACTGGTTGCCTGAGCTCATGCTGGGCTTCGTCTGGTGACTCGATGAAGACCCAGCTCCCCGCTCATGATCCCTCCGTGCACTGACCCGTCGGTCCACACCCATGTGGCACATCGAGTCAGGGAAGCAAGGTTGAGGAGAACTACTCGCTTCTTCCGGACAGGTGGCGCTCCCGATGTCAGTGGGCCCACGTCTAGTTGAAATGTGACTCACTCTCCTGCTACCCACGGTGGAAGACGTCGAGGAAGGAGAGACTCGATGGGGAGGGAGATGCGTGCTTGATCTCACATCTCTCTGTCCACCTGCCGCCAATTGGTCACCGAGGAGAGTCAAGAGGGCGCTGTCGCCTCCGCACGTCTTCACAGAGGGTCTTCAGGCGGGGCAGAACATGGACTTTCACCAGCATTCGGGTCGCGAGTACCCTCCTTCTGGCCGCTACGGGGGGAGTCTTACCTCGGCTGGGGATGGGGCGGGTACATCCTGTGATGATACGCGCCGACGCTCTCATTTTGCGTTCCAGCAACTTGACATGAAATGGCGGTGTGGCGTGGAGCCACGCTGCGGCCGCTTGCTCCATCGCTCCTCTCACGTAGCCAGTAGCGATGGTTCGGAGGTGCTGTTCGTGCAACCCCCAGTTGCAGCCGGACAGTTGACGTAGGTAGGAGATGCGGAGGTAGACCTTCTTCCACAGTCTCTTACAGCGTGGACCGAAGTTGAGGAGCCGATCGATGGTGACGCCAAGTAGCCGTAGGGTGTCTCCGGCAGTGACAGACTTCCCGTCGACCTGAAAACTGAAAGGATCGGCGTATCTGGCCCACCGGGACATCACCAGTCATTGGATCTTGGCTCCTGATACTGCAATTTTGTTCTGTCGGGCCCACTTCACGAGGGTGCCAGCAGCAGCTTGCGCCCGGTCCTTGGCGACTTGGATGTTGTTGCCCGTGCAGAGAGCCGCCGTATCATCGGCGTACATGTAGGGGGAGCATCCGGGAACCGCGCGGAGTGCGTCTACCAGCCGAGCCGCCCATAACAAAAATAAAATTGGCGATAAGACACTTCCTTACGGCAGGCCAGTTCGGAAAATGCGCTCACTGGAAAGCACGCCATTTAGTTCCACCTTGACTCTTCGGTCCCGGAGCCACTGCCAAATCCAGGCCATCGTGCAATTTGGCAGCCCCATCTCCAGTAGGCGAACGCGTAGCAGGTGGTGGTCCACTACGTCGTACGCGTGCGCGAAATCAAACGCGGCGAGGACGTATTTCCACGCGGTCTGTCCATCGGGAGGACGGCTGTGTCTCGATTTAGGCATGCACAGTGCACGCTCACTTCTTCTCTTAAATGATGCATCCTGAACTTGACCTGAAGACGATGGAATGTACAAGGGGATGGTCAGTGACAAAATATACTTGTTTTATCAATCTGATTGGTCTTTTCACTTCGATCTGAACACTGCACATCATCATTAAACGCGCAAATCACAGTCAATAAACGAAAAAAGTTATAGATTTATGAAGATAGTACTTGGACACGTTGAAACTGTTTTCTTTTTATTTTAGTGGGTCCCATTTATCACAAATCACACATGCCTATTCCTTTCATGATCTATTTCAACATTCAATTACATGGCTACCAAAATTGTCTTAACACCTCTCGAAATTTCACGGACAAGAGCAATTCTCCTGCAATTATTTTCAATGTCCTCTCACCATTATCTTACGAATGGTGGCCACGTGGAAAGGCAAAATGATGCTTATCATATTTGATATTAAAATAAACTTAACCCCTCATCACAAATAGAAAAATCCTCAGATATGTACCTTTATGTTCAGCTGTTGTATGTTCCCAAGTGTCTTGCATTTCTCCATGGCCTAGTGGCAGTTACAGTTTTTTTAAGAGGTGCCGAAAAAAGTATGGACTGAACTGTTTCGCAATTCATCGTTTCAAATATCACGCCAAATAGGCATCTTGCTTGCCTGGTACAAACTGTTATGGCTGGGGGAGGGAGGGACAGAACGTTGTTAAAAATACGATCCACAAAAATGATGGCAACCGAAAACCGAATACCATAGGCGCCCTTTGGGTGAAACGTTGATGGTGAAGTGCTCGCTCTGAGACTCTGCTTTCTCCCCACTTACCAAAATTCTAGATCCGCCCAGGGGTGGAAAAAACCGCCAACTCGCCAACCAGGGATTGCGACAGAACTTGGCTACTGAACATAATCAGTGCGACAGAAAACGTCTACCAAATCGGAACTCCAGCAGCCGCCGAGAAAACAAAAAAGGTCCCAGGGAGCTGTCCCTTTACGCAGCTAAAAACCTCAATACATAAGCAGATCCAGGAGGCATGGGAGCACTTGCACCCCCCCCTCCACCATTCCTAGCGAGTAAGGTATGATGTGCTAAGGAACTTGTGCTTAACTGGAGTTTTAGGAAGGTCGACCGATTTTACAAGCTATGTATGTTGTGTTTTACCAGCATGCTACTTTTCTTAGGTGTGACAGTTTTAGTTGTATGAATTCTGGTTTGCGACAGGTTTGACCTTTTTTTCCTCCTCTGGATCCGCCCGTACGCGGATCCAGGGGGCAAAGGGGAGGGGCAGATGCAGCCTCCCCGATCGATCCTCGGCGCCCCCTGAAATGGTCACGGCGCACCCTGAAAGGTCGATGGCACTCGCCTGAAATGGTGTTTCCCACCCTCCCCCAGGATGCGAAAATCGGTGCTCACCGATAGGATTTTACGCCCACCTGATAGGTTTTTTCCGGTCAAAAGTGGCGCTCCCTGCATGGCGCCCCAGGGGAAGGTGCCCCCCCTCCGATTGGCAATCCTGGATCTTCCTATGGATCCGTCACTGTTCAAGAGCAAACAATTCACAGGAAAAGCAGGAAAATATCAAATGTTAGCAGGGATTGGTGCGGCCAAGGTAATTGATGATGCTAAAAATTTTTTTTTGTTATGTGGATAAAATTATTTGGTGGCCACGCGGGATTGGAAGGGCACTCCTGGCTCCCTATGAAATGAGCAGTGTGCTAAAAGATTATTTCGTCAAGTCAATATCAAATTATCAACATTTAGTTTTATACTGGGCACTGTTCACTGCAGTGATACAAGAGTGTTGTTCTTTTTCTGTGGGTTTGTGACAACCGGTAGGGATCGTTTTAGCCTCAAATATGACTTTTGTGGTATTTATTTGGCCATTTGGCGCCCCGGTAGCTCAGTTGGTAGAGCGTCGGGCTCCGGCCCGCTGCTGAGAAGCATGCTTTGGCTTCTAAATCAACCCTTCATTGTGGGCGTTGCTCGTCCGGGTGGTAGGGTCGGGGTCTCCGTGACAAATCTCCTGAGGACTTTAGTGAGACTCAGACTCCAACAGCCGTACTGGGAAGAACCTGGACGAAATTAGAAAAAGAATTAGCGCAAATAAAATTTGACCCATTTGGCCTTTTCCAAACCCGGTTTGGCCTTTTCCCGTCGAAAAAAACTCGTAGTCCTGGCCAGCATCTCTAATCTTTAGAACATGGAATAACAAAAATTGGGAGACATTTATTTAACACTAGCCATTCTAAATTGTATTAACGCCACCTCCAAATGGGGGTTTGATCCCCCGAAGACACTATAATGACCAGCACAAGAAAATCTCCCCCCCCACTGAGTATTCCATAAAAAATGCTCTGCTTTGTTCTCCAGGGGGTGCCATTCCTATCCATGGGTGATTATTCTTTCCAGAGGGGGCGCCTTTTCTCTCCGGCGGGGGGAGGGAGGGGGGCGCCTTTTGCTATCTAGGAGTGCCTGTGCTAACCGGGGGGCGCATATGATATCCAGGGACGCCGTTCTTCTGTCTTCTTCGGAGGCGCCTCTGCTGTCCAGGAAGCGCGTGCGCTATCCAGGGGCGCCTATGCTATCCAGAGGCCCAGATCCTTTACTCAGGGGCGGGGGGCGCCTTTTACTGTCCAGGGGTGCCTGTGCTAACCAGAGGGCGCCCATGCTATCCAGGGGCGTCGTTATTCCTCTACTGGGGGCGCCTTTTTCTATCCAGGGGTGCCTCTTGTTGTCTAGGGGCGCCTTGGGTTTCCAAGGGCGCCTATGCTATCCAGAGGGGTGCCTTTTCTCTGCGGGGGGGAGGGGCGCCTTTTGCTGTCCAGGGGTGCCTGTGCTAACCAGGGGGCGCATGGGATATCTAGGGGCGCCGTTTCTCTTCTTCCGAGGCGCCTCAGCTGTCCAGGAGGCTCCCACGCTTTTCAAGGGCGCTTATGCTATCCAGAGGGGCGCCTTTACTCAAGGGGGCAACTTTTGCTTTCCAGGGCGCAGCTTTGATGTCAAGGTGCGCCATTCATGTATGAAAATGTCTTTCACAGAGGATCCTACCTCTTTGGATAGGTGGTGATTAGGCCTGATTTTCTCTGACCGGCCGGGGGCGCCGGCCAAATCCGGGGGTGCCACCCAAATCCGTGGGGGAGGGGGGGGCACCTCTCCGGACTGGTCAAAACCAGGTGTGCGAGAAGATACTTTTGCACACTTTTTTGCAACATTTTTTCATGGTGCGCAACTGCAGACCCTGTCCCGCGGAATCCGCCGTCCCTGCCGCCGTTGTTCTCCGGGGGGTGTCTTTTTCTCTCCAGGAGGCACCTCTGCTCTCAGGGGCGCCTTACCTACCCAAGGGCGCCTATGTTATCCAGGGGGCGCCAATTCTCTGCGGAGGGCGCCTTTTGCTGTCCAGGGGGCGCATGTGATATCCAGGGGCGCCGTTTCTCTTCTCCGGAGGCACCTCGGCTTCCAGGAGGTGCCTACGCTATCCAAGGGCGCCTATGCTAGCCAGAGGGGCGCCTTTACTCAAGGGGGGGCATTTTGCTGCCCAGGGCGCGACTATGATGTAAGGGGGCACCATTCATATATGAAAATGTAGATCTTTCACAGAGGATCCTACCTCTTCAGGTAGGCGGTATTTAGGCTTGATTTTCTCTGACCGGCCGGGGGCGCCGGCTGAGGCTGGGGGAGGGGGCGCCTCCCCGAACAAAGGCAAAACAAGGGGTGCAAAAAGATACTTTTGCACCACTTGAAAAAAATCGAGTGGTGCAACTGCACCACTTGCACCCTGGAATCCGCCGTCCCTGCGTCCCCCTGGATCCGCCTGCAGGAATGCAGCCACATGTGGCTGCATTCCTTTTTAGCCCAGAAAACTGACATCTTGAAATAATTCGGTAGATATACGCCTTTTATTTGTTTCAAGCTGTCTGAAATTCCAGTTTGAATGTACGATGGAAAATGCGTTTCCAAACACAAGCGTCGGCACTGGCAAAGAAGTGGAGGGGGGGGCAGCAAACTTCAACCTGATGCTGACTGCAAGCTTTGCTCCTTGGCACCAACAACTCTTCGAATTTGGATTCTTCTCTGCCTTCCGCAGTGGCTGGTTATAAGCTGCTGCCACATACCAAACAAAAAACACGTATAATTCACCGCTTACCATGCTATTCCCAGGGCCCACTAACGTTGTTTACCTTTCGGAGTCCCTCTTTCGCGGCCATCTTGGAGGGAGCACTAGCGCCTCTGGTGAGCGTGACCGGGGTCAATAACACTTTTTAGCCCTGTTCCACCTGTCAGCACAGTTTTGTCGGCAGGACCTCTAACCTCTCCTCCAGAAAAGTAACATCAGCGCCATAACCGCCTCTTGTTTGTGCTAAGCAAAGGGAACTGAAACCTTTATACCATTAAAAAATATTAGGCTGCCACTTCGTGCACTTCCGGTTTTTCATCAGCACAAACAGCAAGCCGTCAGCCCGTAAAACCTCTAGAACTAGTTCCCCGGGGAGAGGCTACAGTCCTGTGACGTAGGCGCAACGCGGCCCGCTGATTGGTGCTGACAAAACTCTGCTGACAGCTGGAACAGGGCTTTTAGGGCTTTTATTATTAGCCCTGGAACAGGGCTTTTAGGGCTTTTATTAGTAGCCCTGGAACAGGGCTTTTAGCCCTGTTCCAGCTGTCAGCACAGTTTTGTCAGCAGGACCTCTAACCTCTCCCCCAGAAAAGTAATATCAGCGCCATAAACGCCTCTTGCTCGTGATAAGCAAAGGCAACTTAAAACTTTACACCATTAAAAAATATTAGAATGCCACTTTGTGCACTTACTGGTTTTCATCAGCACAAACAGCAGGCCTTCAGCCCGTAAAACCTCTAGAACTAGTTCCCGGGGAGAGGCTACAGTCCTGTGATGTAGGCGCAACGCGACCCGCTGATTGGTGCTGACAAAACTCTGCTGACAGCTGGAACAGGAGCCCTGTTCCAGCTGTCAGCACAGTTTTGTCAGCAGGACCTCTAACCTCTCCTCCAGAAAAGTAAGATCAGCGCCATAATCGCCTCTTGCTTGTGCTAAGCAAAGGGAACTTAAACCTTTATACCATTAAAAAATATTAGGCTGCACTTCGTGCACTTAACGGTTTTTCATCAGCACAAACACCCAGGCCGTCAGCCCGTAAAACCTCTAGAACTAGTTCCCGGGGAGAGGCTACAGTCCAGTGACGTAGGCGCAACGCGGCCCGCTGATTGGTGCTGACAAAACTGTGCTGACAGCTGGAACAGGAGCCCTGTTCCAGCCGTCAGCACAGTTTTGTCAGCACCAATCAGCGGGCCGCGTTGCGCCTACGTCACAGGATTGTAGCCTCTCCCCGGGAACTAGTTCTAGAGGTTTTACGGGCTGATGGCCTGCTGTTTGCGCTGATGAAAAATAGTAAGTGCACGAAGCGGCAGCCTAATATTTTTTAATGGAATAAAGGATTAAGTTCCCTTTGCTTAGCACAAACAAGAGGCGATTATGGCACTGATGTTACTTTTCTGGAGGAGAGGTTCAGTGGCGGATCTAGCCGGTTGGTTTGGGAGGGGCAAACCAAAGTCGAAAAGCAAAAAAAAAAAACGTCGCGCAGTGACAAATTGCGCTACAATATGCCTTTTCGGTATGATTTTGGGAACTGGAGACGAAAAGCAAAAAAAAAACGTCACGGGGTGAAAAGATATGGGCTCAAGATACATTTTTTCTATCCAAGCCCCAATATTTCCACTGAACTTCTCTAATTCTGTTTGAAGTTGAGAGTTGAAGCACCAAAATTTTGCTTACAAGCTAAAAAGGAGTCGGGGGAAAAAGGAGGTCGATCGCTTTGGGGGCAAAAACATAGTTTTGCCCCGAGCTTTTCCGTTTGGGGAGGCAATTGCCTTTTTGCCCCCCTGGATCCGCCACTGGAGAGGTTAGAGGTGCTGCTGACAAAACTGGGCTGACAGGTGGAACAGGGCTTAGGCTAGGGCTAGAGCCCTGTTCCAGCTGTCAGCACAGTTTTGTCAGCAGGACCTCTAACCTCTCCTCCAGAAAAGTCATATCAGCGTCATAAACGCCTCTTGCTCGTGATAAGTAAAGGGAACTTAAAACTCTACACCATTAAAAAATATTAGAATGCCACTTCGTGCACTTACTGGTTTTCATCAGCACAAACAGCAGGCCGTCAGCCCGTAAAACCTCTAGAACTAGTTCCCGGGGAGAGGCTACAGTCCTGTGACGTAGGCGCAACGCGGCCCGCTGATTGGTGCTGACAAAACTGTGCTGACAGGTGGAACAGGGCTTAGGGCTTTTATCCAAGTTCCTTCAAGGAGTGTAAAAAACTCTCCATGTAAAGTTCTCATACTATATGGAAGCAATTAGTTTGTACAATTCTGGTGATGGCGAGCCAAATTCAAGCAGCTAGCAGCAGGCAGCCAGGCAGCAGGTATCTTGGGATTCTATTCTATTGCCTTGGATAGCAGCATCTTCGTTCACTCAAGCATGTCGCTATTGTTTTGGTCTCAATCCGTCCCAATCTAGCACCTCAGAGTTATCCATAGGAACCGTGCTCAGAGCCAACATACACTTTACGAAGCGAAAATCTACGAAAATCAGAGGAATAGAGTTCACCTTTGTTATTTATTTTCTTGCCCAGGTCGCGCCCGGCAACAGCATCGGGGGTAAGCGGTGGTGGGCTTAACGTATAATTTTTCTCTCAAAGGCCCTAAGGTAAGTAACTTTCAATTTGAATCAGCATTGGAGATAGTACCGTCATTTCTTTTTTTGCACACATCAGGGTAATGCACTGGTCTCCTTGAAAGGGTGTAGTAGGTTGGGTTAGGTCAAAATGTGACTGGCTGTTTCTTTTTTGTATGTTTGTATGCATGCAGTGTGATTTGGGAGTCCAAGTTTGATTTGTTTTAGCATTAAGGAGCAAAGACAAAGTAATCCCTTCATAAAGCGTAAACTAAGGTCATGTTATGTAAGGTATTATTAATTTCTTGTGAATTTGATCAGTCAAGTATTTTATTTTATTAAACATTCTGGGTATATTTGTAAAGAACAGGCTACCAGGTATGGGTATCTTCAAGCTACATTTGTCATTTATTAACTTTTTTGCTTTCAGAAAGTGAAACAATTGAAAATGATAAATACTTGGTTTCCATTGAAACAATATGATCTGGATGGTACTCTCAATTCAGCCCCCTCCAACAGCAAGCGCAGACCGCCGGATGTGACATCACACCTCATAGCATATAGCATGGGAAAATTAAATAATAAAATATCCAAATTTTTGCTAAAAGAGGTCCAGAATCCAAAGTAAAATGTTTATCCATTGTGTTTGGGATAAAATTGAATCCCATGGATTCTCACAAATTTGTAAGCAGGAAGTGCCATTAGCAGCAGTTTAACACACAACCCAATAGTGAAGGAATTCCTTCATGCCCGTGTGACGTCACTCGGGCATGTAGGAATTTCTCTTGAACATACCTTTAAGTAAAGGTATCTTGCTGTCAATTAGGATAATAATGGAGTCTATTACTCCTTATTATACTAATTCACCAGCATTCTAGCCTACATCACACTATAGTCCAGTCTGCAAAGTATGGCAGCAGGCCAGACAAGTCGCACCAGCCATCTCAAATTCTTGCACCACCAGCCTCCAAAAGTTTGTGCCAATCTGCCACATACCAGGGAGAAAATGCTCCCATTCCCACCCACATGATGTAATGCTACCTCTACCATTACTCAGTTAAGGGCTTTTTATAAGGCCTCCTCCTGTCTCCTAATAACCATTTAGCCATTATTTGTCTAGTTTAAGTGTCACCTTCCTCCCACCAGTCTTGCAAATTTGCACCAGGTTGATAAAATTTGCACCACTCAGTCCTGTCTCCCAGGGCACTCCCACCGACGAGATCTCGTCAAAAATGTTATGCTTTGCACACTGGACTATAGTGCCGGGAAATGGCCCTTGATGGAGTGTATTGGCAGTCGGATGCAGATCACAATTTGGCCATGGAGCTGAGGTCAAAGTTTACATATTGGAAGTTAGCCTAATTTTTTGCTTGTTAATCATTGTTGCTTGCTGTTCAGTGTTGTGCAACCATCACTATAATTTCTAATACTGGGTTGGTAACTGGTGTTGGAGGATGCTTCAATTAAAGATTCAAGCCATTTTGATCTTGAATTAGTATATATAGAATACCTAACAGCAGCATTTGGCAAATACATGTATGGGAGCTGTTTAAAAGTAAGGTTATAACAGGAAGCTATCACACTCAGATGTCATATATGATATGTTGATATTGAGGATCAGTGGGGTGAAACTGGTCTGAGTTCCTAATAGTAGCTATAATAATAATAATAATAATAATAATAATAATGTCATTTATTTCATACCACTTGGGCACATATGCAAGTGCAGCGCATAATAGAGAAACACGCAGTACACACAACATTCACACATTCTTCATAAATATACACTTATGGTGACATGTCACATAGATATTGTTGACTCATCAGGAGACTAAGCTGAAGCTTAAGCTTAAATAAAATTTTCAGTCATGCGCTGGAGGTAAGACCAAAATACATTATAAATTTGTTGCTTAGTCTCTGCCTAATATTCCATATTTTTCTCTTATCTTTAGGTGGTTGATGTGAAGCAGTCCAGTGCGAACAACATAATTTATTTCATATGTTCAAGAATAACCATTTTTTATTTTGTTTAGTTGACTATTAGTATTGACTGCATTGGCTCTTAATATTACCAATTTAGACCTTACTTTTTATAATTACCAACCAGTTATGAAAACTTCATGTAAATCAAAGCATATTATTATATATGAAATTGCCTATTTTAAACTTCCTTATTCAAACAATGACACAGTTATTTTCTAAATATTAATAAATCCTTTCAGTATTTTGTACAATTTCTAGTATTATGAGCATCATATGGTTGATAGGTACCCACTTGACTTAATCATAATTCTGATTCTGTTCCAACTCAACACATTGAGCCTGTTGAGTATATTCAAATGTAGTCCAATTTCAGAAGTGTGATGTCTCATTGCTGACTGCAGTAAGCATTTAGTTAGAATCTTCTCCTGAGTCAGAAGTAATCATACTTTGCCTCATGTTTCTTGCCTGTCCTAATGACCCTTCCCCAACTGAAAAAAATGGAGTCTTCCACTGAAAACAGATTCTTCCAATGGCCGACCTATTGGAATGAGATCTCACTGAAACACACCATGTTTTACAGAAAGACTCCAACCTTTTGAATGTACTCCTACCATTCTGTTCTGTAGAAATCAGACTATTCATATACAATTTTTTAAAAGAAGTCAATCACAATCATATCCACCTAGGTAAATCAAGATTATCTCTTATATAACCATGGTATTTGAGATGTGCACAGCATTATATACCAGCCTAATAATCTGAGGAGTTTCAGGACTAAAATATAAGATTATGACAACTGCAAAAAGTTCAATCATTGTGGTCCCTAAAAGGCTTATGTGCCTAGCCAAACCCCATTACATAAGTTGAGACACAACAGCCATTAAACCAACTTTATTGGAGAATGTTATGTTAAGTGTCGGTTGTGAATCCGCCCTGTGTTCACAGATGGGTCGGATCGGGCGCGTGGCGTGCGCCATGTCAGGTGGTGTGGACAGCACAGTGGCTGCGCTCCTGCTGAAACAAAAAGGTGAGTCAGCTACCAGGTCACTTGTCCGCCTCGAGGCCACAACAGTTACGCTGTCTCGAGCTGCTGGAGGTGCGAGAGCAGAATATAAACCTAGTACGTTATAAATGAAAGATCCATTAGCATATACGAAACATTGTGACGAGTTTCTATTCCGAACTCGTGAGTGCCCTGGCATAGTGAAGTGCATATTTCTATGCTGTGCCAAATTCTTGATCGAAATAAGATGGATAATATGCATCATCCAGGCAACTTCAATATGACACGGAAAGCAATGAGCAAAGTTATCTACCGTATTTTGCGCACGCCGGATGCGGCTTTTATTGCCAGGTAACAGTTAAATTTGTTTACCATTCTTCATTTCGGTCTGGTATCACCTAGTGGCGCATGCTGCAGCAATGTGAGAATTGTGCTGTGACTGGGGACCGCTCTGAGCTGGGGTACTTTTATATCACTCGGGGGTGCAGGGGAGATGTCACCGTTCTCTGCTTGTTCATAGATCCCCTGCGACGTTCGACTCGCCGATGAATCCACTTCCGTCAGGATATGCGCTGACGGACTGGCTGTTTCACTGGATCAGTTTCCAATCGATTCACTTTTGAATATACTGTGGATCAGTGTCAAATGACTAACTCAAAGTGCTGTGTCAGGACAGAATCTAGTTCATATTCAAAGTAACAAATCATAATTAAATCGACCAAAAACTATTGATTCAGCTGCAAGGTGGCAACAATTTCCTGGCATTGGCAAGACTCACCCTGAAGCCACCCCTAAGCTAAGTGAAAAAGTGAAAATAGCTCCCAGCCATGAAATCCTACTCGCGAGTGAGCATTGGTACATATATGCTCCATCTGACATATCCTGTTTCGGTGAGAACTCATCACCTCATCTGAAACAGGAAGCGTCGACTTGAGTCAAGCGATCGATCGCCACAAATCCATCTTTCCATAGAAGCTGACTCAGTGGCCCTGCCTTGCATCCGCAGGGTATGAGGTGCTCGGGTTCTTCATGCGCAACTGGGACATCCGGGACGAGCAGGGTGTGTGTGCAGCGGACAGGGACGCCGAGGACGCCTCCTGGGTCTGCCAGCGGCTCCAGATACCCTTCCAGGAGGTCAACTTTGTCAAACAGTACTGGAACGATGTATTCAGGTGAGATATGCTGCAGACGTTTGAGAGATGGTTCGTGCAGAGATGGGTTGAGGTTCATTTGACTAAGGTTCGGATTCGGAGGAGGGGGTGGGCGCTTTCCTCTGTCTCCTCAGTGAAGTATAGTTGTGCCGTGCGCAGGACCGAGCACAGTGTGCCTCTGCCGGGTGCAGTACCAAACGAGGGTGTCCCTAACTCAAGATTTTTAGGGGAATTATTTCTTTTATTAGTATTTTTAGGGGAAATGGCAGTCACTTAAAATCTAATGAACAAACATATTTTGCTTTCAAGTTAAAAAGGATGTTTGAAGCATGAGATGAGATATTGTTGCCAAAATAGTTCCACAAGCATGTCAGACTTAGTTTTGAAAGTAAATTGCCTCCGTTCTTTGAATAATGAATATATGTTTTAGTTCTAGTGATTGTAAATGCATATACTCTATTTCAATGGCTTGTTTTAAACGTGAAATATTTTGAATATACAATAGAAATTCATTAGTGTCCCCTTAGGGTCTTAATAATGATAATTTCTATAAGCGGAGAACATTTTTTTGTATCCCTATTTATTTCTGGCGCAAATGAACAAACTTTACTTTAGGTGATAGGTTTAGCTGTGGTGCACACATAAAGCTATCTGTTTTTAGCATGAATGGTTACCAGATGATGGTGTGTGGTTACCAGATGATGGTGTGTGGTTGCCAAGTGATGGTGTGTGGTTACCAGATGATGGTGTGTGGTTACCAGATGATGGTGTGTGGTTACCAGATGATGGTGTGTGGTTACCAGATGATGGTGTGTGGTTACCATATGATGGTGTGTGGTTACCATATGATGGTGTGTGGTTACCATATGATGGTGTTTGGTTACCAGATGATGGTGTGTAGTTACCAGATGATGGTGTGTGGTTACCAGATGATGGTGTGTGGTTGTGTGTGGTGACCAGATGATGATGTGTGGTTACCATATGATGATGTGTGGTTACCATATGATGATGTGTGGTTACCATATGATGGTGTGTGGTTACCAGATGATGGTGTGTGGTTACCATATTATGGTGTGTGGTTACCAGATGATGGTGTGTGGTTACCAGATGATGGTGGTGCCGATTTTCATATCCTTCACCTCTAGAAAAGGAAATACTACGAAATATTGGGCTCATTACCTATTATCAGTAGAAATATGACAAAATTCATTAAGCGCACCAATGTGTCACAGTGTTTGGAAAAAGGCAGCGCCCTCCGAGTCAGGTGTACCCACGTGTATTTCCAGCATGGGCGCTATATGACCACACTGGTTCTAAACACAAATAACAAATAAATGTATTTCCAGCGAGATGATCAACGACTACGAGACCGGTCTCACGCCCAACCCCGACATCCTCTGTAATCGGCGAATAAAGTTTTCGGTGCTGATGCGCCACGTGCGGGAGGTGGGCGGGGCCGACGCGCTGGCCACAGGCCACTACGCGCGCACATCCGCCGACGAGTTCCCCACAGAAACCGCCTCGCAGCGTGAGTGGTATTGTGGCCTCTGTGTGGGCTGGAATCAGGGTGTTTTCTTCTTCCGAAGGAGAAAGATTGCAGATGATGATTGTCTGCTTTACTTGGATGGTATTTGTTCCAATTTAGTGGGTTAGATTTGAATGTCTATTGCTTAGTCTTGATACCCGCGTTTCGTTAAAGGGAAGGTGGTACCTTCATAACGTGATTGAGATAGCCAAGTTGTAAAGCAAGTCGGAAAACCCGGTACTCAATATATCATATGTCTTGGAACTCGAGATTTCCGTAGAAAAAGCTAAAACCCACCTGCAATGTATCCCTCTTGTCCCTAGCAGCAGGCCACAGTTGTTGTGGCTGTTGGTGTGACGACCTATGCTGACGTCACGATGAGCATCAGCCAATTGAAGCCCTTGAAACTTTTTGACTATGGTAGTGGTTGCCAGATCATGACATCATCCACAGGCTGACATTTATGTCTTTTCCTAGAGGAGTTTTTAAAAAATCAAAATATTGAGCTTATGGTACATTTTTCAAAGAAATCATTTGTGGTTTCATTATTTTCGGCTAAAAGTACGCTTAATTACACTAAGTTCCAGCATTCGACCAAGATGCCACATTCCCTTTAAATTTTCTATGCACTTGAGTTTTATCGAACTTTGCTTCTTGTTGCTGCCGATATAATATCTTCTGGTGGAATTTATGGCACCAGCAGCACTGTTTAGAAAGATGCTTCCTCCTTCCTGGTGGTCCACTCTGACGTGCAGTGAACATTACTTCTTATCTAACAGAGACAATCAAATTTGGGACACCCAGTTCTTGTGTTCCATGGTGGTACATCTACTAAGAGCAGAAGAATGTTTATTGAACGATGCGCTGTTCACAGTGTTGTAGCATCTGAGCGGGGTAGACTACTTGCCTAACGCCATCTGTTTTACAGCTGCTCGTCGGATAATGTTTGGGTCCCGTCGACGCAGTCACGGCCAGTTTCATATGACGTCGCAAACTTTTTCTCTTTTCGAGGGGTTTCTTGGGAGACAGGTTGCTCCTTGTTCAGGGAATCCGCCGGGCCTTGAACCTGGCTCGGCCGCGTGGAAAGTGGGCGTGCTAACCACTACACTACTGCGCCCCCAGCCGTGCGTCTTCTGAGGGCAGTGGACCGCACCAAGGATCAAACGTTCTTCCTGTCTCAAGTATCCCAGAAGGCACTGCGACGCACCGTCTTCCCGCTAGGTGAAAGTCTATCTTACACCAAAGCGTGATTGGCTGCTATTTTCACTATTTTGTGGGTTGAATGAAGAGGTATTTTGTCGTCCTGGAATCTGGGGTGTAGAAAACAGTAAAACAGCTATTCTACTCAGTGATGTCCAATAGTCACTGATTTGGTCCTTTGTCCAGTGATGGATGGGGTTTTAGGCCACATCAGCTGCTTTGGCTATATGTGCCCGAAGTCGTTATTCCGTTGCGTATTCTAGGAGATATGCCAAATATTAGCTATCAGATTCTGATAATATTTCTTGCTGCATCGTTCCGTGGTATCTGTCAATTTTTAAAACGGTGTCATATGAGCTCCACAAACGATTTTATTCTCTTTGGAAATGGAGTGGAAGGAATTTTAATATGATGGAATATGGCTATTGTGAGTCCCGTTTGTTAACAGCCGTCAACTTAGCCTTCTTCCCAGATTTCTCCAACTTCACTGCAAGGCTTCTGATTACAGCCCCCAATGCTCTCACTCTGTGCAAAGCTCCCTCCCCAAATGCCTTGTTCGATGTCACAGCACCGAAAGCTGTTATGCTCTGCAGGACAGTTCACAAAGGACGTTGTGAAAAAGGTGGCGCGCAGTGTTGGCTTGGACAGGATCGCCGACCGCAAGGAATCGATGGGAATCTGCTTCATCGGCAAGCGAAACTTCGGCGATTTTATCGCACAGGTGGGTGTGGGTGAGGTGAATGGGTGACCCATAGACGCCTAGTTCACGTGGGGTTTTAGACGGCGACGGTACGTCAGAGGAGGACCTATGCTGATTGGAACTCCGATAGGGTTGTGATAGGTCACTCTGAATATGTTGCATTGTTTGTGCATCTCCATTCTCCATAGTGCTGTAGGATTGATAAGAAGTGACTTAGTATGGATATAATGTAGCAATAATTCATGCTGTCAGGTATGTTTGCAGTATTCTCAGCAAAAAACCGTTTGTGTGGAACCTCTGCTGTTAAGACAGCTTTGACCGCTTGGCTCCGATGCCGCATCTCTTAACGAATCGTATGTCTGAGCAATTGCTTTAGTGTATTCAGCTCGATATGTTATTTGATATGTTAGACATGAATGTTGATTGTGATCTGAGACTGTCATTTATGAAATATTTGTTGATTTAACCCGCACAATATAAGCTATAGACTACAGTTTGTTTGTATAAGCTATCGCACAAGAGAGATCCTCGTGCTCGTCATTCGAAGATTGCTGACTCTCAATGTTCCTTTCATGGCGCCTCTGGCGCAGTGTAAAACCGCGCAGTTGGTAATTATGGCGTGTTTTTATGTTGTCGGTGCTTCTGTCTGTTATTTCATTCTCTTCAGTCTAAGCACGCCGGAGCACTTAACATCACCATTGAAACTTTGTTCGTGTTTATATCGTATATTTAATACCTTGTAGCGTTCAGTCCTAGTTTCGAAATGCTGTATTGTACTCGCTAGTGTCTTCTGTCGGAAACGGAAAGCTCCAGCTTTGTGGTCTTCATTTGAGCTGAATGTCCCCCCCCGCTCCCTGCCGCTCCCTTTGCTATCTCAGGGTTACGCACCAATCGTGCCAGGAAATAAGCTCAGGGTCTTTAGGGAACCGCTTCCTTATATGAGCATAATCTCGAAATCTGATTATTTTCACTTTCCATTCATTTTTGTTTCAGTATGTTCCTTTCAGAAGTTCACGGAGTACGTTATCTTGTACAAAACAGCACCAGTGAAAATCGGGAAACCTGGATGTATGGTCGTATTTTGTGTTTGGGAATAATGTATAGGTGAAGTATTCACTCCTACAGTGTGTATCGAATGATTTGTGTCTTTGTATTACAAGTTTATTAGTCTAGTTCGACGATCGATGCCTTTTGAACCTTTCAATCAGCTTGGGGTGAGGGGGGCGTGATGAATTTATAGTTGACATAGACGATGCTGAGGCAAAATATCTCCTTTCCTATTGCCATTTCTATGACATATGTCTATGACCCTGATGACACAAAATTAAAGTCACGGGAGCTGTAGCACCGCTTTGCTACGCTACGATTGAACTGATCTATATCCCTGCATCTGTGAACGGCCTCGAGAGAAGTGAGAGACAATCTTGTGCGTGTGGTTGTTTCGATGTTTTGCGATGTTTTGCTGGTGCTTTTTTGTATCGTGCGGATGCTCCATACTACTGCGAAGAGTGAAAGTAGTTAGTGAATGATGCTTAAAGGGAATGTGGCACCTTTATAACATGATTTTAACTGATATAGCCAAGTTGTAAAGCATGCTGGAAAACCCGGCACTCAATATAATTTGTCTTAAAACTCAAAATTTCCGTAGAGAAAAGCTAAAAACCTACCTGAAATGTACCCTACATGTACCCGTAGCAGCAGGCCACAGTTGACTGCTTTTGGTGTGACGACATATGCTGACGGTACGGTGAGGATCAGCCAATTGAAGCCCTTGAAGCCTGTTGAATATGGTAGCGGCTGCTAGATCATGACATCATCCACAGGCAGCTATTTATTTCTCCATAGAGGAGGATTTTAGAAATCAAAACATTGAGCTTGTTGTACATTTTTCAGAGAAATCATGGACGCTTCCGTGATTTTCGGCTAAAAGTACCCCTAATTACAATAAATTTCAGGATTCGACCAAGGTTCCACATTCCCTTTAAATGGGTTAGAGCGAAGAACCCCATTATGTGGTGTGTTGAAAGCTTAATATACTTTTGCCTTGATTTGTCTGATACTGCATGACGAGATCTGTGTGTCGCAACACCTCTCCTTCCTCTTGTTGAGATGCTGCTGAGTTAACATGGTCTGCAAGTTAAATAGATTAAGCGGATATTTTTAAAATATGCTCGTGTTGAAAGTCTGGATAACTTTGTTTTTGCGCGATAAAGGAGTCATGTGTTTCCTCGTCTTGTTCCCTGTAATATATATATTCAAAATATATGATAAAACTAGATTTGATGTAAAATTGTAAGTCTGATTCTCTTTTGCAGTTAACGGTTTATTTCAAGCTTTTAACGTTTGTGGTGTTTCCGTAACTGGTCTTTTTGACCTGAATATAGGTAGCCCTCAGTATAGTTCGGCCCAGCGAATACTTGAACGCCACCCCCTGACAGGGTGAGAGCAATGGCCCATTCACACTGTGCTGAATCTGCCTAGCAAACTGGACAATTGTGTGTAAAAAATCTGCTCGTGTGCTTTTTTAGCTTCGTGGCTTTACTTATTTGTAGCTTCGGTCGGCAGAACTCCCGGCAGTTTCTGCCAGGGGTGAATGGGCCGTTAATCTCAAGTATCGAGCCTTATTCGACTTCGCCATTCCCGTCTGATTAGATAGTGTACACCTTTACCCTGACCGACGGATCATCCGAGTGGTCGCAGCTTTCAGCGTCTGTACAGCTGTGTTACCGATATTGACGAGATCAGTTTATGCCCATTGCTCATATAGACTGTTTGCATGCGGTTTTCAACTGCACCTGTACGAAGCAGCCGCACTGTGTGAAGCCCGCTTGACGTTCCCCAGTATGTGGACCCCCGGCCGGGTCGCTTCGTGGACGTGGAGACGCGTCAGGTGGTGGGCAGACACAACGGCATCCACCAGTGGACGGTGGGTCAGCGCTGTCTCATCTCCGGCCTCAAGCACGCCTACTTCGTCGTGCAGAAGGATGCTGAGTCCGGCGACATAGTGGTGGTGAGTGAAACGGCCCGCGATAGTGGTGTTTAATGTTATCGCAAAAGAGGTGACTTAAATGATGCCCACAACAGCGAAGGTGTAAGCTTGTAGCTTTTTGATATGTGCATGTTTGTTGGAGGTACACTAGTTTGTGGCAGCGTATGGTGTTCCTCGTGTTGTCTTATGCTATGTGGGCTGTTCTGACCGAGAATCTGTTATTTTCTGTACCATTTGGCTGCATTTAAAATGTCAAGTTATGTTGTCTTGTTTTCCTTTTTGTGGTTTTGGAAACAAATCGCCATTGAAGCTAATTGCCGCACTACCGAGGACTCCCGGACGCGGGAGATGTGTCCTGTCGCAGGTGTGTAAGTGATAGGCAGAGAAGGCCTGTGCTACGCTACGTATAGTATGACATATGGCGCTACGGCTTATTTTGGACCAAAACTTCGCTACGGAATTGCGGTAGAATATTTTTATGGGTTATGGTATCGCGAAATTCGGGTACCTTGGGAGTCGCATAACGCTAACGTCGGGAGTCGCTTAACGCTTGAGTCCTTAAGTCGCTTAACATAGATGATAACCTCATTTCTTCCGTAAATTTCGCCTTTTGGTTTAATGTCCGTCGGTATTTCCAGCTCCCCTTGCTAATAATGGTAGATAGGGTTCTCCATGCCGAGCATCTGCCGAGAGCTTTCCCCAGCAAGCTCCCGTAGACACACGTCATATTTCAACCTTGCAGACTGGTGAGAGACGGTTTGGGCCTCCACGAATAATAACTACCTACCTGCTGCTCAAAACGTCGACGCTCATTGTTAACGCATAGAGGGAACGGGAAAAATACTTAAGAAGTAGCCACCTCACTACAAAAACAAGCCCTGTGAAAATGAATGGTAGCAAATAGCATAAATGCTGCCTTAAAAATAAAATACATGAAGAAACTGAAGCGACAGCCCACTGTTCCTTGTTTGTTTGAGGGAAAAACACAGCCACTAGAACTAGATGCAGTTGTTTGTGGTTTAACATTCTATGAAAGCTCGTGACTAGCATAACTTCTAGAACATTCTTGTTATATTAAGCTAAAACTGGTACCATACTATAATTATATTATATTTGGTTATGAAACTTTGGAATACCCACTCGTCAACTGCCCTGGGCTTGCGCAGTCCTCGATTAATAAAAAAATCCACGACATCCAAATATTTCCACCCCCCCCGTCAGAAAACGTCAGAAAAAGCCAGATCCCCTCGGTCAGAAAAGCTAAAAAAAGCCTGACACCTCTCATTCGGTCGCTGACGTCATATGTGAACAAACCCTGAATAGTTGTGCTGAATACCAGCCCGGGGAGTTTAACCCGGGCCGGCAGCGTGGAAGTCGAACGTTCTTCCCCCTTCCCTCCCACGATACCGCATCCCCGCGAGGTTACAGTTCAATGAAAATGGTAGCGTTTTCAGGTAACGCGGGCATTGATTTAAAAATCACTTTTCCTGCCATAATTGTTTGCTTTCCCGGTATGATACCCAGCTGGAAAAGTACGCCAACTGGTATATAGAGGTCTGGCGTGGTTCATTCGGCTCCACTCATCAAACACCTGAAACGACCGCATAATGAACGTTAAGTGCACGCTGTAAAAGAAACGAAGGTTACTGCTGGCTGATCAGGCGATAACAATGTTTCTTAATCCTGATTACGAAAAGAATATTGCCCTACGTTATGTTTCGTAGTACGCTACCGTATGCCAAAAATTGTTGTATTGCGCTACGCATGTCCCTCAGCTGCATTCGGTTATATTTTTCTAGCTGCGGCTACAGAGAAGCCCTTCGGTAGCTGCAGCGTGGCCACCTCTGGTGGTAAGCGCCTGCCGTCTCCGGCGGCAGTCGCGGACGTTCGTGAGCCGCACTCTGCTTCCCCACTCTCCCCTCTGTCAAAGGTACTTTTCTCGCCAAGCGGAGTTGAGCGTCCAACTGCCTCATTACTTCTCTTTGAATAGTACATCTATGATTGGGGCTATTCGCTGAAGTTCTGAAGTGTCAGGTTTAGCTGGAACTTATGGTCTGCCTCAATCAAATCTGACGTGGGGTCGTGCCTACCCCCTGTGTGGGCCTCCAAAATGTATTGTTGAAATTTCTCTTTCGAAAACTGGACTGAGCCTGGACCGTGGCTCTTTGCTCACTACCTGAACCTGCCGCTGAGGGGATTTTGGTTGGCCGTTACTTGGAACTGAAATTGTGAAGTGTGCGTGGTATGCGCACACCTTCAAGGTGTATGCACTGCGTACCCGCAGTGGATAGTGATGTGTAGATGCGGCTGTGGTATCGGTCTCTGCTGTCAGTCACAATCCCCCGATTAAACTTTACGTACCGGTCACATCAGACCAGTCACACTCCCCGTCAAACTTACCTCATTACGGCGAGGTCGTGGAAGGTGCCTCGCAGTCAGGCGTGGAGTCCGAACCACTGTTCAACGCGAGAAATGGATAGTTTCACCAATAATGAAGCTCGATTTTGTCAGTATATATTCCTCATCTGGTTGCAATACATCTTCCATTCCGCCTGTGCTCATTGTTAGCGCTAGTCTCTGCACCTACTGTCCTGTTCTTGAAAGTGGAGGTATGTGTGATGTCGGGTATGTGGGTGAAATTATTCAGTGCCAAAGCCGCCCGTCCTGCAACTAGTGCCATCCTGTCCGCGAACACAAAGTGCAATGTTCTGTGTACTCATTACATTACAGGAGTCCGTTGCAGGTGAAATGCTGCCATTTCACTGCTTGCTTATGCACGGTGTGGGATGTGAAATCGATGGACTATCCGGCTTCTGCGAGTGCCTGCAAGGTCACTGGTAGGCTTTGTTGTACAAGCACGTGCTTCGTATGAAATCCTATCGAGAGTCGTTTACGCAGGCAGACGTGCCACGTCTGCCTGCGTAAACGCTCGATGATTTCTACGAAGCACGTCTTTACAACAAAGCCTACCACGACCTTCGGCACTCCAGCCGATAGTCCATCGATTTCACATCCCACACCGTGCATGCTGCCGTGCAAAGCAAGAAAAGCGCAAGTGCATTTGGCCAACTTTTCAGGAGAGTCATTTATGTGATTTTAAGCTATAGCAACAAAACTATTGGATGTAATCAGTCATATTTTATACCGTTATATTCGTCACGAAAACATCTGTAATTTTATGTGGTTACTCATGTAATACTTTTTTGTGTGAAATGTTCAGGAGGGAAAAGGTTTTTTTTTGGTTTGGCTTTTGGTGGAACTTCGCCGCGTACTACAAAGCAAAAAGAGCGCAAGTGCTTTCATTCATTTAAAAAAGCGTAAGTGCTTCGGAGCCCTGAGTAAAAAAGCGCAAGTGCAGACTTAAGCTTTTATTCAATTGAATTCTTCTAATGGATGTTTATGTTTTAAGCGCATGTCATGAGAGACATGGCGTACTTCAAACTGATATCATTTACGTGATCATCAGAGTCTGGTTAAGAACGTATATATGTCATCTGAATTTGGGCCCTTTTGGGCATGAATCACTGGGCATTTCAGTGGTAGTAATATGGTGAAAACATCGATATGTGTTTTCAAATTTGAATCGAATTACCTCAGGGGCGTTGCCACAGATTTGTTACTCGCGGAAGGGTCGAAGTAGCAACGCCATGGGACGGGGGAGGTGTTTTTGAGACGGCCATCGGCGTAGTCGAACATAAGAAATGTATAAGACGTTTGTTAAGAACATTTTTGAGTCCTCGGACGTAACAGGAAGAAAAGACGAAGAAGCCGAACGGAGTCTCATTGTCAGGAAGTCCTTCCCTGGCTCGCCAGGTGTGAATACATTCCCCGTTCTTTCCTCCACTTGCGACGCCCATGATTTCGCTATAACACTCGTGGGCTTCATTTTAATTCATTGGTGTTTAACGCGGACCCAATTCCATAGAAAAATCCATTCAAATGCGTCTCTTCATGAAAACAGTCGTGAAATATGGCTTAATGTTTATTCAAGACACGACTAACCCCAGTCTATGTATATTTTGTCAAAGCTCAGTCCATGATTATGTCATCTAAGAAGCTCAGAACATTCAGACGAAGCACATGACCTCAGCAGACCAGGTCGCGCAGCCGCTGCTCCCGACACCCTGCAAGTCAACCCCGAAACGCCGCTTGTGTGACGGCATAGCGGTAGAAAGGCAGAGCACAGCCGATCAATCTTAGCGCGATTGACGCCCCTTGTTTTTGTCCTGGTCTCTGGTGTCTGAGAGGGATCGTAAGTGCTCTTCATTGGGTTAAACCCTCGCCACTTAGGATCACCGTGCTTCCTCTTGAGGAAGATTTGATCAGTGCCCCTGCGCACTTGCAAGCAACGGACATCGTTTAGGTATGGCCGCATGCCTTCTTGGGACAGGAGGGCTAGTTTTTTACGACTGACCCCATCTTCAAACATGAAGAAGTCGTCCGTGTTCATCGTCTTAGGTATTACACCCGAAGCCTCCACCAGTTGCTGGAAATCCTGGAAGTCGCAGACTTCCTTACTCTTCGACAGCTTTTTTTTAATCACTTGATGGGAAGAGTCAGCACTCATGGATGTGTGACCTACCTCCACATCCATGGGCTGGGCAGGCATCGGGTCTGCCCGGCTCATACCTTGTTTGAGCGGGGCCGTGAACGTCGATGGTGGGCTGGGCAGGAGGTCTGCCGGGCTCATGACTTGTTTGAGTGGGGCCGCGGACGTCGATAGCGGGCTGGGCAGCGGGCCTGCCGGGCTCTGAGTTGTTTGAGCGGGGCCGCGGACGTCGATTGCGGGCTTGGCATGGGTCTGTCGGCTCATACCTTGTTTGAGCGGGGCCGTGAACGTCGATGGTGGGCTGGGCGGGATCTGCCGGGCTCTGACTTGTTTGAGCGAGGCCGGAACGTCGATGGCGGTTGGGCGTGGGTCTGCCGGGCTCATAACTTGTTTGAGCAGGCCGTGAACGTCGATGGCGGGCTGGGCAGGGATCGCCGGGTTGACTTTTTAGCGGGCCGTGAACGTCGATGGCGGGCTGGCGGCGATCTGCCGGGCTTGACTTTTTGAGAGGCCGTGAACGTCGATGGCGGCTGGGCGGGTCTGCGGGCTCTGACTTTTTGCGGCCGTGAACGTCGATGGCGGGCTGGGCGGCGATCTGCCGGGCTCATGACTTGTTTGAGCGAGGCCGTGAACGTCGATGGCGGGTTGGGCATGGTCTGCCGGGTAATTTTTGGCCGTGAACGTCGATGGCGGGCTGGGCGGGGATCTGCCGGGCTCATGGCTTGTTTGAGTGGGGCCGTGAACGTCGATGGCGGGCTGGGCAGGCGATCTGCCGGGTTTATGACTTGTTTGAGCGAGGCCGTGAACGTCGATGGCGGGCTGGGCAGGAGGTCTACCGGGCTCATGACTTGTTTGAGTGGGGCCGTGAACGTCGATGGCGGGCTGGGCAGGCGGTCTGCCGGGCTCATGACTTGGTTGAGCGGGGCCGTGGACGTCGATCGCGGGCTGGGCAGGGGGTCTGCCGGGCTCATGACTTGTTTGAGCGAGGCCGTGAACGTCGATGGCGGGCTGGGCAGGAGGTCTGCCGGGCTCATGACTTGTTTGAGCGGGGCCGTGAACGTCGATGGCGTAGGCAGCCATTTTTTCAGCTGACATTTCGTGGCGAGTTTAACAAACATTTAATACTGCTAGATCCAGAATCACCAACCGTTTATCAAAGCAGCCGCTGCAAGATGTCTTGGGCTGTAGGCGACTGTGCCCTTCCACAAGCTTCCCCTCGAGTGATGCATGTATACTGTGGAGCCAGTGGAGCCTCCGGTCTTGCTCTTAGGCTGTGACACTGGTACGTAATAGCTGCTTCCCTTGCTTTTATCGCACCACAAAACGCGAACGTGAAGTCGGCCTCGAATGTTCGACAGTCTGCACTCTTTATGCGCGGGCGTTTCATGTTAAGTAAGTAAGCGGTACTTATTTCCAACGTCACAGTTGCACCAATATGTCCTAAAAATGCAAAGCAATCCGCCAGGATATCCTAACGTAAGATCAAAAGTTAAACTGGTGACGTCTTAAAGGGAGATACGCGAAAAATTATTATTGTGGTTTCTAGCTATTTGAAAAATATTGATTATGAAACTGTCAATTATTTTTGTATTTTCGGCAAAGTTTTCGGAGGCCACTCACTTTTTATCGAAATAGGTTATCGGTTCCGATAAAATGCTGAAACCTTCACTCATCACTTACTTTTTGAAAACTATTTCAAGTTGAAAAGTAATAGTTTTTTGTAATAAAAATGTCTGTTCTTCTGTATTTGCATTTGAATTAATTTTACAAAGCCTTTAAAAACTACAAAATGAATTAGTTTACCCTAGAAACGGAAAAAACATAATTACTCAAGTCTTCATCGTACCTCGGGTCTTTAGTCGTTTTTGCTTCAGCCCCAGGATGACGAAACTTTTGCGTCAGAAAGATCACGTGACCCCTATGAGGTGGCTGTACCTTCTCATTGATCAATTTTGACCTCTTAAAAGTCCTATATTTTTGTTTGAATATTTTTGGGTGTAAACTTTTACAAAATAACTTTTTCTTTAATATTTTAAAACTTTTAAGTCACTGCTAGGACAAATGGGACCGATTTTTTTAGAGAAATTGATAGCCTTAGCCGGGGGTACGTGATTTAAATCGATAAGAGGTGTACGGGTAAAGTCGTCTAGAAATGTTGACTTTGAGATTGATTTTAAGGAATTTGCAGGGCGAATTCGCAAAAATGAGAATAGGACTCCTGAAGCAAATTTTAATGACCTTTTGATCTAGCCAATACAATTTTTCGCGTATCTCCCTTTAAACCGCCGTCGAAAACGACATCTGATTGGCAGGGACATTGCTAGAGAGGACTGGTGCAAGTGGTGTAATTAGTGTTCATGCTTGTTAAAAGGAAAGACGGATTGTGGCATAAAAGGAAAAGAACGGATTGTGGCATAATGATATTTTAACTTTCGCCCACCAACGAATGTATAAAATTGATAGGCGTATGTGTACCTTCACTAATGTTTCCCTCACCTTTGTTCACCACTGCCACCCAGCGCGCGCTTTTTCATTAAGATCCACCATTCCGCGGGATTACAAAGCAAGAAAAGCGCAAGTCCTCACTTGCGCTTTTCTTCCTTGGGATCCTTCGATCTAGCTGATGACATGCGCTTTTCCAAATCACCGAAATGCACTTGCGCTTTTTTTCCTTTGCACTTTGCTGTCCGTTCGGACTTACGTTCTTTTAGAAAATATAAAATCGCCAATTTTGGCTTAACTATAACGAATTTGACTTTCTGCTTTAGGGCAATGAAAGCCACTCTCCTCATGACTTGGTTTCTGCAAAAAAACCAAAATCGCAAAAATGCACTTGCGCTTTTCTTACTTTGCACGGCAGGCTGGGCTGATTTGTAGCACAGAGCTGCGTGCTGGAGCCGCTCAGGCGACCCGTCGCTCCGGGCTGTTCTGCAAGCTGCTGCACTGGCATATATTACTCCTGAGTTTGACAGCAAAGGAGGAAGAAACAGTTCGTGTTGTTTGTCCCGTAACTGTAATCATAAACGTTTTCGGTACCTCCTGCTGCACGCTCGGTTAGTCAAGCTGGAACACTACATGTTCTTCAAGTTTTGATAGCCAATACCGAAACAATAGTGTGACGACTATGGGTGTGAAAAATGAGCTAAATCACAAGAATCCGTCCGTCATAGCGTTTTAACTTTGCCAAAATGTTGCTTGAAAACAGCTTACCACGTATGATGAACCATCAGTGTGTGCGTTTCACTACTGCCTCTGTCAGTGCGTTTTGTGGAACCAGTTGGATTTCTGCTGCTGTGTGTGGGGCGAGCAGCTTTATTAGCTTATTACGGAGTGCAGCCGAATGCCTCTGGTCCTATGATATACCATGTTCTGGTTTTCAAATCACATGCATAGGCGTTTTTCTTTGCGCTGGTAGTCTGCAAGAAAACTTGTATCGTCTTTCGTAGCTGATTAGGGGTCCCATATAAAATGAAAGGTCTCTGCGCAGGGGCGGTAGGTTGAAGCTAGTGGTTTTGGACACAGTTGAAGTCGGTAGTTTTGGTAGGGATCAGAGTCTGGTTTAGGCCGGAGTTGGAGTTGGTAGTTTTGGCCTGAGTTGAAGCCGGTGGTTTTGGTAGGGACCGGAGCCTGGTTTTTGTCCGAATTGATGTCGGTGGTTTTGGTAGGGATCAGTCTGGTTTAGGCCGGAGTTGGAGTTGGTAGTTTTGACATGAGTTGAAGTCGGTGGTTTTGGCAGGGGGCGGAATCTGGTTTTGGCCAGAGATGAAGTCGGTGGCTTGGCAGGGATCGGGGTCTGGATTTGACCGGAGTTGGTAGTTTTGGCCGGAGGTGGAGTCGCGAGGTGGGAGTTGTGAGAACCGGGACACGGGATAAAGGGGGTGGAACATTTTCATCGAATCCTGGGTACGACAAAAATGTGACTCCTACTATCTTATAGGGGGGCTAAACGTTCTCCCCTGTACGGTACAGTTCAGGCCTGTGCCAAGGATGAGTCAAAAGCTATGCAACGAAGGAAGTCCCACTCGCAGTGGAAGTAAATTCAGCCTGGCATGTGATGGCGCGGCGATTGATATGTTTCGGCGGCAACGGTTTTTAGTCGGGTCCATTGAAGATTTATTAGTCATTGCGATCAGGTTTGATATTATCTGGATATGTTGTTATAAAGCTTTAATTGCAATCTCAACATGCTTGCAACGCTGCGTTCCAATGCGTATTTCATTGGAGATTGATCGAGTAAATAAAATCAGCCGTCAAAATTCTGTGAAAGAATGAGACGTTTTTTTGCGTTCGTTTTTCTGGTATTGAAATGAAAATGTGTGCTGGAACGGCGTTAGGTCTTTTATGCGTTGAAAGTGGAGTCTGTTTTATCGGCTGATGTTGAAATCGCCTCTAATTTTAAGTACTTGTCTCACGATTCCTATTTTTTCACGATAATCTTCCATCTTACAATTTGCGCATTCTTAAAGCAAAACTTTGACAATTTTGGTGGCATCGTGTAGGTTTCTTTTGCCGTTGAACCTCCAGAGGAACCGATACCTCGAGTCCTGTCTGTTCTGCCAGTGAAGTTTTTGCCGTGGTGTCAGTGGTGGTGCTGCTTCTGCCGCAGGCTCTCTGTTCTGCCAGTGTAGGTTTTGCCATGGTGTCAGTGACGGTGCTGCTTCTGCCGCAGGCTCTCTGTTCTGCCAGTGTATGTTTTGCCGTGGTGTCAGTGGCGGTGCTGCTTCTGCCGCAGGCTCTCTGTTCTGCCAGTGTATGTTTTTGCGATGATGTCAGTGGCGGTGCTGCTTCTGCCGCGGGCTCTCTGTTCTGCCAGTGTATATTTTTGCCGTGGTGTCAGTGACGGTGCTGCTTCTGCCGCGGGCTCTCTGTTCTGCCAGTGTAAGTTTTGGCGATGATCAGAGTTGTGCGCTTCAGAATTTTCTTGAGTCGACTCAACTCAACTCATGTGCTGAGAGTGGTTGACTCAACTCTGACTCAACTCATTGTCAAGAGTTCAGTGAGCCGACTCAACTCTGACTCAATGCTAAATCATTCCGACTCAACTCCAACTCAACTCACGACTCAACTCAACTCAAACTTCGACTCAGTTTCAACATATATAAATAAAGGATAAATAATATAAATGAATAATAAGAAATTAATAAACCACTAAAAGACAAGCTGTACAGAAAGTCTTACAGGAAAATGAAGATTAATGTACGGTAGATAGATTAATTGAAACATTAAAAATTAATTATAGCCAGGAGCCATGGATATCTTTTTTATTCTTCCAGACTGCCACTGCCAGGTAAAGCTGCCACACCATGTTGCAATGAAGAACGATGCTAGATAATTTTACTAAATGAAACATTCCTATGCCATGAGCTGAACCAAAATCTAAGCTATAATTACTAGAGTACCTAGTTGCAATTGCAAATTCTAAGAGCTACAGCAAAACGTAGGAAATAGTATACCATATCATCATATGACATAGGACAATAGAAATGGAAATTTATCATCGTGTTGCATTCAACACATACATATTTTTAAACCCAATACAATTTTAAGCTCAAAAACCTTCAATACAGCAAGCACGTACCACCCAAGATAGCTTTAGCGTACCACCTACCTATCACACTTCAAAATGGGAGCAGTTTGATAATTGCCAATGTATACGGCTTTCCAAATAAAATACGGACGACGATCAGACACAACCAGTAGCAATAAATAATTCATCTGATTCGCACAATAATAGTATTTTAATATTTTGTCAAATCAGAGTCCAAACTTTTCTGTGCTAACAGTAAGAACTGCTTTCAATAGGTTAAAGCAGTAGCTGGAGACGGCGCATTTAAGAGAAAAGAAACAATTTCATATGTAGTTTAGAAATATTGACATAACTTTGTTAATTATCACGTGATTTCTACAATGTTTTGCCCTGAAGCTAGTTTAGCTTGAACCTATCCTTGACTAAATTTGTTCTTCAAAGACAGCAATGGCGCACTCTCTTGCCTGTGGTTATTCTTTTATATTGGAGTGGTGGTGGAACGTTTGAGTGTATAACTGTGAGTGGTGGTTGAAAAGAAGTATATTGATGGTGATGATTTTTTTTAGATATTTTAAATGCATTTCGCAGTGCATTCTACCTCCTAAAATGTTTAAGACAATGCCAGAGATAGGAGCCTGTTTAATTTTTCGAGTACATGTATTATTTGTGCATAGGGATTTCTTCATACCAAATGGGCCTTTAAAATAAGCAATTGAACCGTATAATCAATTTGATATATTGAAATAAATTAAAACTTTGATTGAAACAATTGAAACACTGGAGGAAAAGGTATTCAAAGGAGGTTTCCAAAAGGTAGGCAAATTCAAACTTATTCAACATATTTGCATACTGAGTCAACTTTTGTTGCCAACTCATTTGACTCGCTGTCTTCACAACTCAACTCAACTCAACTCATTGACGTGGTGTGAACCAACTCAACTCAACTCCAACTCACCTGTCTAATTTTTTCGACTCAACTCAACTCAACTCTGAGTCGAACGAGTCGGAATTTGAGTTAAACTCCGACTCTGACTCGTGAGTCGCACAACTCTGGCGATGATGTCAGTGGCGGTGCTGCTTCTGCCGCAGGCTCTCTGTTCTGCCAGTGTATGTTTTGCCGTGGTGTCAGTGGCGGTGCTGCTTCTGCCGCAGGCTCAGGGACATGACCACCCAGCGCTGATGGCGACC
Organism: Lepas anatifera; assembly: GCA_034440635.1. Taxonomy (NCBI): domain Eukaryota; kingdom Metazoa; phylum Arthropoda; class Thecostraca; family Lepadidae; genus Lepas; species Lepas anatifera. Next base: position 118,542 of record JAOTON010000011.1, read on the forward strand.
ACGCTGCTGGCCGGACAGCCTCACTGGATACACAGCCCCCGGAGGACTTCTACCGCCGCGGCATGCTGGAGTGCCACTTCAAGTAAGGAGGCTAGCGAGTGAGGGTGTAGCTGGTGGACTATGTCGTTTATCTGGATCATTTGATCGGGTGAAAGAATGAACGAAAAACAAAACGAACGAAGGAACGAAATAAAGATCGAGGGACGAACAAACGAACGATGAACGAACAGAAGTTAAAATTTTTAATGGAAACTTTAACATGTGAAATAAGAAATGAGTGGCTGGATAAAAGACCCAGTAGATAGTCATGATCGAGGAGATTAAATGTATAAATGTATGGAAGTGTGCGGTTAATTGCATGTCGCAGCTTCAAAGGTCACTGAGATGGGGAATGTCCCCGTCACTAAATTGCGTGGGGTTGTTAGGGCAGAAATTTGTGGCGAAGGATCTCCCGATCATGTGGAACTTCTTCGATTCATAAAACTTCCAGACACTTCTGAGATCAAGCTTGCAGGAGCCGCAGTTTTCCTGAAGCAACACACCTAGTCTCTAGGAAGTCATACGTTACTTTATCCAAACCCGGGAAACCTCATTACGGCGGAAAAACGTAGTCTGAAAGTATCAAATTTTGTTAGATTTTATGTTCAAAGCAAAAACTCAAAGATGATAAAACTCAAAGCAAAGATACCAGTCTGAGATGATCACCCATCAGCTTATGAAACAAAGTGCTGATTATCTTTATTGTAAGAAAAACACCCATGCAATTATTTTCATCTACTAGAGCATCCCTTCTTGCTTACATTATCTTATCCATCAGTGTAATTTAAGAGTGTTTCCGGATTACCTGAGTACCCTCGGCTCGACGGTAACCATGGCAACCTTCAACTCAGTAAATGACGATGGTCACGTTAAACAAGCTCACTGTCCCTACATCAGACAACTTGACCCATTTTTACATGTTACGTCGATGGAGCAACGACCTTATCGTCTGACCCACACCTTTGGCGAAAGTCACTACCCCCAATACCGACCCCTGACAAAACACGGCTGTTCGCTGCGGAATAGTGTCGTCAACAGTCGATAACGGCTCCGTGTGCCGTGAATTAGCTGTTGTCCGACATGCAACAGGCCCTCTGAAAGGTTGTAATTCAGGCTGGAGTAGGCATCGATGGACGCGACACGGAAGAATGACCGTCACACTAGCTGTGTGTCGGCCGTTCAAGCGGAAAGTACTGCTACTTGTGTGTACTAAGCAGAGCTCAGACGTTATAAGTATTATTCTTCGGACTTAAAGCTCGGGCAGGTAATTCAAGTGCTATTGAAGGAGAGCTTCCGACCGAAAGTGGCCGGTAATTGCCCGCTATGGGGGCAGTGATGTGATTCACCAGTGTGAGGTGACGGCTGTGATGTGACGGGGTCTGAGTGCTGCAGTCATCACCCCTATGATGTGACGGGGCCTGACTGCCGCAGTCATCACCCCTGTGATGTGACGTCGATGATGTGACGGGGCCTGAGTGCCGCAGTCATCACCCCTGTGATGTGACGTCGATGATGTGACGGAGCCTGACTGCCGTAGTCATCACCCCTGTGATGTGGCGTCGATGATGTGACGGGGCCTGACTGCCGTAGTCATCACCCCTGTGATGTGGCGTCGGTCATGTGACGGGGCCTGAGTGCCGCAGTTATCACTCCTGTGATGTGACGTCGGTCATGTGACGGGGCCTGAGTGCCGCAGTTATCACTCCTGTGATGTGACGTCGGTCATGTGACGGGGCTTAAGTACCGCAATTATCACCAATGTGAGGTGACGTCGGTGATGTGACGGGGCCTGAGGGCCGCAGTCGGCCAGCGCACGCGCTAGCAAGGCCCTAGGCACTGGGTATGTTCTGTAGTGCTCTGGGTTCGAGCCCACTTAAAGGCAGGATCTGGCGTTCTGTTCCAGCTGAAGACCTAAGCTCTTGCCTTAAGGATTCCTATTTTAGCCACGGACCGAATTCGGGATGCATGAAAAAGTTGTGGGATTTCGATCTTTGGCAAGATTTACCGGTTTACTTTTCGGAACATTGAGATATCACCGTCAGCAAGGCGAGGAAGAAATTGGATGAGTTGATAGGCTCACTCGGGGCTGCCACAGGAATGTTTAGAGAGGTACTGATTCTGACGGTATTTTCGCAATGTTCGATCGAGTCTAGAATATGGCTTTGTCATTTAGGGTGGAGTTGCAAGATGCCATTTGGACAGATAAGACGAGAGCTCAACGCATTTTTTTTTTAGCCGGCATCCCAAATTCAATCATAAAGGCTGTCTCATTCATGATTGCATCATGCTCTCCTAAAGCCCTTCAAAATAGCAACCTGTTCCCGGAGGAGGCTCCAGTACATTTTTTCGTACTTGATATCTGGAAAGTAGACACCGTCCGTTTTCCTGGGAGTTTCCCTGTGCGTGTTGTGCCTCAGCGAAAAATCGGACGGATGCCGAGCCGCGTTTTACACGCCCGTTGCGTCGTGCTGGAACCATCAACAGGGGATTGGTGCGAGGACAGTGCCTGCTTTTATCGATATGTTGGACGCTGTCCTTAGGCAGATCCGTTTAATTCGACGTGCAATAGTTTCAAAGCCGGATTCAGAATTTTGTGCGGGCATATTACGCGTTTTAGGATTCGTGGTTTTATGTACTTTTTTAGATGTTGCAGTATATTGCTGTGCTTTAAATATTTTATATTTTTTTAATCCATTTACATTTTTTTCTTGTATATAATATATGTTTCATTTTCATAAGCTGCCTTGTCCATGAATCATTTCCCGTTACTTTTATTGGAAGTTTGAAGTATTGTAAATACGCATTACACTATTGTTTTTTTCGCTCCAGGTGTGGTTGGGTCTGTATGTTTATTATATAAATTAGAAGAAATGATATAAAATGATTGTTTATTTGAAATATGAAAGGGAATGTCAATTTGTTGTCGGGTACTGTCACCATAGCAACGTGGCTTGAAGCCCGTGTGGATATGGCCGGACCGGACTCCGTAATCATTACCGAGATAAAGCGATGAACGTTTGGGCCTCGTATAGTCTATTCCTAGCTCTCAGCTCATTGGGGTAGGGGGGTGCTATGGAGCAGTGGTTAACGTGTCTGCTTTCCACTCGACTGATGCGGGCGCAAGACCCATTAGGGGCAATTTGGCTCTTCGGAAACCTGTTCAGCAGGGAAAGATGTGGCGACACCATATGATTCCCGGCAGCTGGTGTTTCGATAAGTCCTACGACTTGCATCGTTACTAATCGATACCTCTAATCTAATCTTATTGAATCCCTTCTTGGTGCAGGTTCCAGCACTCAGAGGCGATGGTGCCTTGCGCCGTCACCAGTCGCACCAACAACCCGTGGCACCGTTCCCCCAGCACCAACCAGTTGAACGTGTCACTGGCGCAGCCGCGGCGCGCCATCACCCCAGGCCAGGTCAGTGCAGTCTCTGACACATTTACCAGATCGGTTACAGCCTCTGACACATTTACTCGATCGGTTACAGCCTCTGACACATTTACCAGATCGGGTACAGCCTCTGCCACTGGTATACGTTAAGTACAGAGGAAGTTTGGGTCAGAAATGAGCGCATAGGCTGAGTTCACTCGTCTCCAGATTTGTTGATAACTCTGTTGGTTGTTATTTTGTCGACTCAACTCTGAATCACGTCTTAGCCGCTGACTCGGATTCTTACCCAACTCATCATGTTGAGTTGGTGTGTCGACTCTGACTCAGTTTAAATCCAGACGTAACTCGTTTAAACTCTGACTCAAATAAACATTGAGTCGGAGTCAGGTCTGACTCAGCGTTGACGACAAAATATGCATACAATAAATTCGTATATCCTTCTGTAGCATGCGAATTGCTATGCAGGTAGGTAGACAAGGGAAGAGTATATATGACTATACCTTACATCCAATTTGTATCCAGAATTGTTCCTGACAAGAGGATTTCGTTCCAATTAGTTACATTATCGGCGTCTTAAGTTAGTTCGGAAACCTCCATAACGGTTTTGCCTTGAATATTGCAGCCATATCGCTGTGAGACGTCACCTTGGCTGCGAGATTCCAGTAAGGGGCCCACCTGATGTAAAGTAGCCTTGCTTAGCCACGCCTCGTGTCGGTTTTCACGGGTCGCTCGGTAAAAACAAGAATACATTTCCCAGCTCCCAGTGTATATACCCAATCATTAAGCTCAAACTGGTGTTCCAGCCAGATTCATTCCGAGGTTACCTGAAACAAAATCCCAACAATAGGTACTTATGGACACCGGGCTAGGTCCAAGCTGCTTTGTATATAGTATAATGCTTCCCTGAACGTAACGGATGCTGAACAGCTGCACTTACTTCCTTCTTTGTTGAATACTTCGGACAAATACTAGGTAAAAAGAGGGAAATATGATATACCCTGTACTTGGGTACAATTAGATATCCTTTGAAGAGTTCGAAGAAATATGGCGAAAGAGGACTAGCTTACAAAGTTACCCTTTCATAATAACAGTACAATAAAACGTGTATAAAAACACCAGGATCTCTCAGTTTCCTGCTAAACGCGGCCGTTTTTCAAAACACACTATCCCACATCGGGTTCAGGGTGAACTACCCTACTCCCTTGTTAAGGGATGGTCTACTCGTCCTAATTTCAATCGATTTTTGCACTGGATCGGCAGAGTGACCGCTTTGCTGGGGTTGAAATCTGGGCCGCAGTCCAGCCAATGTTGGGCCAGGGGGAATAGTTGGCGCGCTCGGTCGCACATTGGATGTTGGTCTGAAACCCAGCTCCAGATGGACATCCAGCCCCGCTCTCCTTTAAAAGTCACGGCAATATACCAATGCAAACGTCCGAAAGAGCAAGTTCCAATTTGTTTGTTTGTATAGGCGAATGATTTAAATAATTGCTACTTTGACTTTGTAAAAGGATCGCAATATTTGTCGTTATGGCAGTTACTAAATGAAATCCCTGGGTTCAATGGTATAATTTTCGCAGGGTTTTATGCTTTATAAAGAGCCCACATCCAAATAACTGCTTTGGAGATGGGTGACTTAGTGGATAGTATCAAAATCCCTCAAACCACCGGTCTGGGTTCAAGTGCCGGCGGAGCCTCTGAATGAGTCGATCTGATCCTCCAAATCCCTCGTAATAGGGTGAGAGTTGGTGGCGTGGTATAACTTTAGCAGTTGGTGCGTCGCTAAACCTCAACAATTATTATACCAATAACTGGTTTATGCGTGGTATTTCTAGGTGTGGTGTCCATTTCGGTGGAACTTGCAATAATGTGAGATTATTTTGCTGAAATGTTGTGCTTAGTTTAAGTAGGTACGTATGCCATTATTGTTTTGAATTAGTAGGTCTTGATAGACAAGTATCTGTCCATCCAAATTGTTGTGTAATTCAGTATTTCTTTTCGGAGTTTGCCGAAGTCTTTTCCAGTGTCTTCCGATCTCGCCGCGGCCCTGCACCTTGAATTCTGAAATATCTTGCATATACCACAGCAACTGCAGATAAATTATATGCATACCAAATGCCAGGGGAGGGTCAATTATGATAGGTCCACTTCGCCTACAAGCAATGTCGATACTGGTCTCCCCTTTGATGTAGGAATTATTTGACATTTCTCACTCACAAAGTCTAGTATGGACATGAAGACCATAGCCCATCTATTATAGGAAAAATAACTGTATGATATCTTTCAAACTAATAAATTACATAAGAAAGTGACGTTTCAGTTTTCTTCAAAAATTCAGTTTTTATAGGACAAGTATTCGAAAATTAAGACTTTGAGTCGACTAAACTTCTGCTTACGGTTTGGATACTCACTGATTCTGACCCACCTCATCTGGTCAAGCAATTGAGTTGACTCTGACTCAACCCGAAGCCTGAAGGGAATCGACTCAACTGACACAAGAAAATGACAAGGAGTCTTGGCACCATTTTCAACAAGCCTGCTTGCCCTCGAGTGAAGCGTCCTCTGAGTCAATATCCTCGGATTATTCTTTGAGTAGAATATGGTTTCGTGCGAGGTCATGCGCCACCATTAAAGGCTATCGGTACTAAATGACCGTATAAGGTGTTTCAGTTTTCATCGTGCTCATTTCTGCTGCTTTTTTAACTGAAACTGTAAAACTCAGTTATTCGTTTATTAGTGCATTATCAGTTATTTGTTATTCGTTTATTATTTCTTATATCTTTATTATTTGTTTATATGTATTTGGAATTGAGAATTGCTTTGTATTCACCCAACCAACTTATGTCTATGCTCAACCAAGCTCTGTGTCATGTGAATTAGCTCTAAAGGTGCTTTAGGAATGTGGACCTTAAATGATTTTAACTGGATAGCGTTGTAAAGCAGGTCGAACCCGGTACCTATTTCATTTGTTTGAACTCGATATTTCCGTGAAAAGCTAAACCTACCTGACACCAGCCCTCCCGTGCGGATTGTTTGAGTACTGGGTGACGAATATGCTGACGTACGATGAGCATAATAAGCCCTTGAAGCGTTTCGTTGATGTGGTTGAGATCGTGATATCATAGTTGATATTTATTTCTTTTAGAGAGTATTTTAAAACCAAATATTGAGTTATTGTACATTTGTGGAACATGATGGTTTTTATTTTGTAAGTACGCCTATTACTAATTATTGAGGTTTTTTAATGCTAAGCTCAATCTCGGGGGGGGCGGTATTTCCCTATATTCTCGGCGATGATTAGAGACGATAGCTGCTAAGCTCGCTCTTCAGACGAGGTTTTCGTACGTGATGGGTCATCGAACCGATCCAGGATGTATCTCACAGTAGCCGTTTCACGCAAGTTTTGCATAATGTCACGTGAAATGTCCGGTGTCCGTTTTGATTATCTATTCAAATAGCATTATAATTATATTTTCCGTTCATGGCAAACAGGCCTTCATGGCCCTGTTTCGGTGTGATTGGCGACAGGGTCGCGCAGATAATTTTGCACCACCCAAGAATGACCACGCGCTTAGAGAGTGCCAACAGCCGTTTGTTGGAAGTGAGGTGATCGAAACGAGAGCCTTTATGCCTCAATAGGTACTATTGTGGAAGCATTCCGATTTTTTTCAATCCATTTTTATTTTGGTATGCTATCAGAAGAAAGATAATTTTTTATTTAGTAATTCTCAGGCCTGGCTACTATGAGGAACAGCACTGGTGCGTCTTTGTTGTCAGTATCAGATGTTGCGGGCGACAATACAGGATCCAGGAGGCAAAGGGGGCACGTGCCTTCCGATCGACCCTCGGCGCACCCTGAAATGGTCGTGGCGTCCCCCCTGAAATGTCGTTTTCCACCCCCACCCCCAGGATGCGAAAATCGGCACCCAGCGATAGGATTTGGCGGCTACCTGAAAGGTTTTGCTGGTCAAAAGTGACGCCCTCCTGGTCCGGATGGTGCCCCTCTCCGGAAAGGTGCCTCCCCCGATCGGCAATCCTGTATCCGCCTATGCGGGCGACATCCCGGCGTCACCCCGTGAGACTGGGGGTTTCAGCCATGCTCTGTTTGCTATATACCAAGTGGCATCTACTTCTCATCATACATTTTCCAATTTCAGTCGCATTTACGAGACATGTGGCAGCTTTGTAAACAGGCGAGTGGAATGGTAACATGGAGCTTGATTCCGAACAGTTTTAAGTATTAGGACAGGTAGTGTTTTGTCAGCGGAGGGATTCAGTGGCCTGCTCACTGTCCTGGCGTTTAGCGTTGCTGAGGGCTGGAGGGTGTGGACATGGGGTCGGCGCGTGTGGTCGGCGTTCGGTGCTACGCCGCTGTACCGCGGCCGCCGAAAGTGGTTGGATTCACTGCTGGCCTCAGCAGCTCGGTCTGTGTACACTGGCATTGATCGAGGAAGCCAGGTGGTCACCATGGAGAGGTGCACACGGTCTCGGGTGCTTTCACTTAGAAGAAGTCATTACTTGCTGTGCTAGATTCTGCTACATGGCCTTACCAGCGTTGACAAATTTCTCCTTTTTTAACTTGGCGTGGGGCGAATGGACGTGGCAGCGAGGCGCAGCAGAGTGGTGTTTTGTCACCTCTGTTGTTACCGCCGCTAGGTCACGCCATAACGCCACAACACAACGCAATGAAGGACTGCTCGTGACGTCACAGCCAGGTAACTGTGACGTCAGCCCACCCATGGATTGTCGGTATTTTGGGGTAAATGTGGTGCCATAGCGTGTGACCCGAAATTATCGAAACTTGACGTCGAATAAAAACGGTTTATTGTGTGCAATGGCTACTCTGTTTCAGCGAAGCGAGCTATAGTGGGAATTTGAAGAAAGTTGGCTATCTTTTGTGCAGCAGGAGACAGGGGCGCCGGTGGTGCGCAATCTTCTGCCATAGGGAGCGCCCGTCATGGCGCCGGTGCATTACTGACTGCGTCTGACCCGACTGGTTAATTGATGCCCACGCTTGGTTGTAAATGGCTCTCATAGAAATGTCAGCTTGTGTGGAAGCAGCCTTTTGCACTATCAATAGCCCCTAATGCGCCAGACATCAAGCCATCTCGCCTACACCACCAGATGGGTCAGATGCCTCTTCGGCGTCTTATACATGAGCAGACAGGGCTTGCTGCATCTTCACTTCGTTGCGGTGTCCTTGCGATCCGAGGCGGAAAATGTGGCCAGCTTGGTGTGATCGGAATATTTTGATTTGTAGCGTGCCTTGCAGGTGGAGATAACGTTCATCTATTCATATCAGGCATCCACACTCATTACAAGGAGGATATTTTTTGTTTTTTTTGGGACGACACTGGCTATCTTCTTAAATTCGCTTGCGGTACGGTTGTCCTCTTCAAGGGGGGACGTGTCAGGAAGGGTTTGAATTCAAATATGTTGGCCGAATAATTGTTCAACTCTCAGGACGCCAGACGTTTGAACATGCCCGGTCCATGACAAGCGTTGGTACTTCTGATCATCATCTGACTTTAATTAATTGAGTTTTATAAACTTTCAGCTTCCAACACACCATCTACTTGATCTAGCACCACCTTCTTGATAACCCCGCCCTGATCCGCTGTCCTGTGATGTGCTGTTGTTTCGATCCATGCCTTTTCATAGGGCACACAGAAGAATGCTTGACCCTTGACACGGGAGAAGAAATAGAACCGCCTCCAAGGTGGAGAGCTTAAAATCAAAACGGGCGATGCGGGTATAGCACACAGTTCGCCTAATCGTCCGCAGTTCAGGGTGCGTTCTTATCGAGATTCTGATCACCAGTCAATTGCTTACGTGGCCTATTGTGGACAGCGGTCCATATCCCGCCCGACCTGCAGCTGCGGGCGTCAAAAGTGGGGGTGGGGGTGAGGACGCGTCCTCCTCTCAAAGTGGTGAACAAGGGAGGACACCCTCCACCCAGTCGCAGCACTCGACTGGTTATTTAATCATTTGCTCCTCTCTTCAACTTGCATCTTTTCAGATGTTCCTGCGTTGGCTGATTAGGGATCCCCTGCTCTGACAACTGCGAGGCGAGGCGCCTGTCAGGAGGTATGGTGACCTCGCCCCTGACCTGCCCACCCCCTGCCGGCAGTACGCCGTGTTTTACCACGGCGACGAGTGTCTGGGGTCGGCGCGCATCGTCCGACCAGGGCCCTCCCTGTATGACCTGGACGTGGACCAGTGCCGCACCAAGGGGCAACAGCGGTGACCTCTGCACCTGGACATAGCGGGTGGCATAGCGGTACCGGTGCCAGGGGTGTGACTATATATGTATATTTTCAAAACGGTTAAACTTTTAGACCATGCTAGTCACTACTTTGTGTGAATTTATTTTTGCATGTGGGCTACCTTCTCAGTATATTATCATACCACATTTTAATTTGCCGCGAATATATTGTTTACCCTCTCCAGGTATAAGCAGGCGTGAGAGATTAGTGGCTACCGTCACTGCAGTCAGCGGTGGAACTCATAGGACGTTGCTTCGTAGGTATTGATTACCTCGTTGAGGACCCTGAATAATTCTACTTAAGCCATCTCTTTCTGTGCCTATTGAAGAAAGGGAAAGGTCATAGGAATTTATCACGTAGGTGTTTATTACACGCTTTCTTGAAAGTCTGTGTTGCAAGCCGGTGGGTTGCAAAAGGGAAGACACGTTGCCACTGTGATCTGGTATAAGACTACGGAGCCACATCCGAGAAATTTCCCAATGAAAGCCTGTGTGTCAGATGTCACGAAACCGGGAATTATCCGTGCCCGAGAAATCCCCGAGGTCTTTCCAGGCTGTTTGTGGTTGAGTTTTATGGGCAAGGACAATATGCAGTGCTCCATTGGCGGCGTCGATTAGGAAGCATTGATTCCTTATGCTTGCTGATAGATTCCTGGAACGGTCAACCACATTAACGCTGATATAGCCCAGTGACGCTTACATAGCTGCCCGGGCTTGATGTAGTTTTGTATCGCTATTCAATCTCCGAGTGCTAGCGCGTTCGACGAAGCTGGCTCCCGGGCCGATCAATAACACTATGTAGCTGATTAATTTCAGTGACGTCAGGATTTTTCCTGACTGAATATTTCGTTTTGGTGCGAGATATGCGTCATTGATGTGCGTGCGTTCTTGTTAGGTGCATTCAGCGGTCTCGTTTAGATGTTCTAACACACAGTTTTTGTTAGACAAAGTAGTGTTCTGCTATCGTTTGGAGTCAAATAGTGACTATCTGTCGTCTTGGCCACCATGTGGCCAGTTGGTGTTTGTATGACGTCATGAGGACAGGAAATACCTGTTCTGTTTGCTGTCTGTGACGTAAAGCCTCTGGAATTCGGCAATGTCCTCTGCATACCCCTGGGTGGTGTCCGGACTTGTGTTTGCTCCACGCACATACCATTGAATCCCCCTCCACCATCGTCGCAGTGGTGGGCTCTGGAGCCGGTACCATACTGTCAACGGTGTTGCAGGGTTGCATGGTCTATGTCGCCGAGACAAGCTGTGTAGCGGCCTTGCTGCGACTTGGTATAGGCTGCGACCTCTAGACTTGAGGGTTTCACAACCTCAACTTCAAAAGTGCTCAGGAAGCTCATGCTTTCATGTCAATGTGCAATTTTGAAAAGTTCGTGGTCATGTGTGTTGTTTGAACTTTAGCACCAAATTGAGCGTGAATTGCAATAAAACATGAACGCCAATGAAAAGAGCTGTGGTTTGTTTGCTGCATTTCCCGAAAGGAATCTGCAGCCGAGGTTTACCTGTGACCTCCCGTGCGCCTCTGACCTCCCTGAAGCTCGTCCTGTGACCTATGTCGCCCTGTTTCGGCACTGGAATATGATCGTTTCATGGTTTACAGAGACTGCTTAATCACCCGCGGATTATTGCAAGCTAGGGCAGCAAACATTGAACCATATTCTCGAAAGAACAGGCATTAGGGCCATTGGCTCCATCCAGAGTAAGCTACCAGGAGCCCCAACTGTGGGTACTTGCCCGGATTCATTGTTGAGCCGCCGAGTTCGGTTCGAATCTCGCCTACTCACCCATGAGCTGGCCGATCACAGAGCGAGAAGTGGTGACTCCTCAGGGCCGCTGCAGTAAGACCTGTCTAAATCTCGGCCCTCGCTGCGATCTGGTAGCCGAAGACAGTGAGAGCAGGGGGCAGCACTTGCTGTTTGGCGGCTGTGTCTTTACGCCGGCATTTCGTGTGGTATGTCAACACAGGGCCTGCCATTCCACGGTAAAAATGGGTATCTTTCATCCATGTTTGCCCTTGTGAACTTTTTTTTAGTGTGACGCGTAAAAAGGTGTTACCAGGGAAGTCTGAGTCAGGCAGGTCTTTGATAGTACCACATGGCCCTCGAAAAACACACTTCCCAGGATGTTTATATCATTACGGAAAAAATGTTCCGATATGTGGGAAAAACAGGTTAATAGTGAATTTATCACGATTTTTTTCTAGGGTTTTAGCGGTCACAAACAGCACCCAAGGAGGAAAAAGTGGAAAAGCTAGGCATGCGTCTCTGGAAATCACATTGATACAAAGGTTAAGTGCTACAGCCCAGTTCATACACTTTCAGAGAGGGCACTATAAACACCCGAACCTAAAATAGGTATTGATTTCGGTTGGGGCCGTGGTCGCTGTTTGACCGTGTTTGCGAGGCCGATGCATATCAGTGGTGCAGCATTGTGAATCGATACGGCCGCCCTGTAAGGTTAACGACTGGTGATTTATTCACGCGGCGGGCAGCCGTAGTATGGTAGCACTGGTCTTCCCCGCTCCATGCCAGTTATCGCGATCCGCGAGCATTCCTCCCGCATTGACGGGATACCTTTCCGACAGAAGCCAGATAGTAGCATAAAAGTCGGTTGCGGCTCGGAGAAGTTATGTCCAGCTTCTGTCTGCCACGAGGGCCGGGTTCGGCCTCTAGAATCAGTGCGGTCGATCTGTGATTGAGTTCTGTCAGGCGAGGGTGGCACGCACCACTTGAGAACGTATCAGCGCTGTGGAAGCTCCACTCAAGGAACTGCACGGACCCGCTCTGTGGTACTCGATGTTCACGCGCTCCAATTGTGGCGCAGAAACGATATACCAGACAGCTGGATATAAGCTGTCACGTGATGCAGTTGTCATGTTGTTGCGGTCCATTCAGAGACGAGGTTTTTATTGTTGAAGTAACTGCAGAGAACAAGCGTGATCCTTCAGGCATGAAAGCCGTGTGAAGTACACACTGGGAAACGTGGGCGCCGAAAGCGGGGGGGGGGACGGGGGACGCGTCCCCCTGATGGCCAGCCAGGGGGACGTCCCCCAAAAATTGTTGGGCCAATGGTCATTAAGGCTGTCAGGTACCGAATATGCTCAAAATTCGCCTCCCCAGTCAACACCAGCCCGGGTCCGTCCCCCCCCTGCGAAAATTCTGTGGCGGCGCCCCTGCTGGGAAATGATCATCAGATATTCAGCTTTCAACGCTCACTGAGATGAACGACTCATGCTTCATCCTGGGGTTTCTTCTAAAGGCTCAAGGAAGTTTATACCTCGGTGCGAAGCACGAGTGCAGTTTACCCGGTGATTTGAGAGGCACGGGATAGCAAGACACAGCCAGGTGCATGTGCCTGCGATGCCAGGGATAAACTTTCAAGGGAAAGTGGTAAGATAGAGTTACAGCGCAAAAGAAACTATACCTTATTGCTGCCAATTTGCGTTCTTTAAAAACACCAAACCCAGTGTTGTTTCTGTGCCCCCTTGGATTCCTCGTTGAATGCGCGCTGGGCTTGGTTTGGTTTGACGCGTCTAAACCATGCTACCGTCCAGCAGGAGTTCCACTGGGGTTGAAGAACAAAACAGACAAAACTGGATTTGGTGTCTGTAACGAACGCAAGATTTCAGAAAGAAGTAGCAGCTCTTCAAACTGTACCCCTATCTTACCACTTGCCTTAGAAAAATTCATCCATGGCATCACGGGCACTTGTGTCTAGCTGTGCCTTGATGTGCCGTGCCCTTTAAACTATCGTATGAATTTACTGCCGTCGCGTGTGTCTTGGCTCAGCCTCCACGCTAGCCGAGTAACGGCTAGCGAGCTCAGCATGACAGCCTTCTACCTTCGCCTGACTGATAATCCATCGTGGATGAAGTGTAACTACCAGCCGCAGAAGTGGTATCCAGCCTTCAGCCGGTGCTCCCGATCAGCGGGGCCCGGACCTGAATCGGCTCGAGACTGCTGACTCAGCAGCAGCGCTGCCCAATATCTCACCGCGTATTGGTTACTTCTCTTGGCCCCCAGACCCTCCGCTGGCGTGCGCAACGTGATGTCCACGTGGAATAATTATCAGCTCTGATGGAAGCGCGGGTGAGCCAAGGAAGATCTGCATTGCTGCCTCGCGACGAAGCCCGACTGAGCCTTGTTCCTGCATTTCCGACCACGAGGAACTCTAAAGCCTAGTCTCTCTACTCTGAAGTTTCCGAACATTGGAACTCTAAAACACTAAAGACTCTAAAGCACTCCAAAACAAACGAACTCTCTTATTTAAGGGCTTTTTATAATGCGTTCTGTGCAAGGCACATTTGCCCGCCTTTAAAGTGTGTGGGATAATTTTTAGGGGAAGGTCGGTTACTTTAATGTCGCAAGGCGAAGGGGAGGTTATTTCAAGTAATGGGTCACAAAGTGTTGCAACACTTGCGAGGGTATGACATGGCTACGGCAGAATGGCCGAGCCAAGGGTGTCGGGTTACAGTTGGGGATTCACTGGGTGCGTGAATAAGGCTGCCACCGCCAGGGTTAAGGAATTTACAGTTTATAATTTTGAATTTTTTGCATGATACCGAGTGTTCGCTTTGCTTACGTTACCTGAGTTGTCATCGCAGATTATTTTATGACAGCGCAATACCTCCATTTCACCACGTTTTTAGCCGCGAGTTGCCTTCAGGTGTGCTACTGGCCGACCTTGAATGTTTGATCTCGAGTTGTGCGTGACTCGATGACTCCCTGGTGTTGAGCGGCGCTGAATGTTGCGTGAGTGGCGGTCGATAGCGCGCGAGCCTGCGCCGGGCAGCTGGTTCCTATTGGCGAGGTGCTGGCCGGGGCAGGTGCGGCATGGCAGAATTACCCTGATGTAGGCCTGGTAACCATTCGTGGGGCCTTGCTCATTTCCCTGTTTCATCAATGTTCCAGAACTTGGTGAAAGTAGTGGGCACCTCCCAAAACGTTTACTCGTGACTGTTTGATCTTGACGTTGGGCCCTAGAAAATATTCCAAGTAGGCCTCTGGACTGGGAAGGCACGCGCCGACGTGGTGACTCAGGGCGAAACACTGCCGGGAGGCCGGCGGCTGCAGTGCCGGTATCCGTTCCAGGAAAGGGTGCAAGTGTTGTGGTGGCCGCCGTAAATGACACCGGGAGGGCGGAAATGGTCACCAAACCGGGTAGCTGGAAGGCCTTTTACAGGTTTGGACTGGTTTAATGTTTACAGTTTACCGTTCAGTGCGTATTTAGAAACCGGGGGATCGGGAATCGTCAGAGTTAGAGTTTAATGATGAGGGGAAAATATGTGTGAGGGGTAAAATATAAATCAGGCTACCGTTAATCATGTTTGAACAGAAGGAAGGTGGAACCTTCATAGTGGGATTCGAACTGAGATAGCCATGCGATAAAGGATGCCGAGAAACCAATGGATGTATATTTCATTTGTCCCAGAACTAATTGTTCGCGGGGACACAACTAAAATTCACCCCTTGTCGACCCCATCTTCCCCGGCTGGTCACGTGTGATGGGGTGACCTTTGGTAACCATGGTAACGAGACGTGATACGCCGTACTGAGTGGACGAGTGTTTATTGTTTTTGGCCTCCTTAAAACATATCTGCTGTATGTGACTTTTGGTACTGGAAACTATAGGCAAAATACAATGTGCTGCTTCAACGACTGGTTCCAAACGTGAAATATGTTTTAATATATTCAGGAAAAATATAAAATATGGTATGTGTAACTTTAGGTTTTAATAATTTTTTTTACTAAAAGGGCTTTCTTTGTCTTTATGTTCACATGTGACGCACATAGTTTTTTTTTGCAGAGTCGAGTGGTCTGCTACTTTAGTCCACTACTCCGCCACTCCGCTACTTGCGGATTCTCAAAATGGCAGTAAAGTGGTGGCAGCGTTTTCTAGCACACAAATTAGCGGAGTAACGAGTAGCAGAGTCAAAAGATTTCAGAACCACCACCGCTACCGGCAGCCTGTTAAGATGATCACCACCCAAATAAGTTGTCAGATGGAAATTGAGGGATATGTTTTTCTCTATCGCAGAAAAACAAAATGACATCGAATAAATTTTTGCTGTGTGATTTTGTTTGCGTATCGAGGAATAAAACTGGTGATTATTCGTGAGGTATGCAGGTAAGCAGTAGGTATTTTCCTCGAAATCTCGTTAAAAGGAAGAATGAAAAGTAATTTTTGGGTAGCGTTTTAGTGGTTCTTGATAGTAAAAGTAACGGTGGTGGAGTAGTTGGTAGCCGTTCCGCATTTTTAAAAAGAGTAGCGCTGATAGCTCTATTGGTTTCAGCCAGCCAATTTAGCGGAAGCAGTGGTAGTTGTTTCAAAATTTCTCCCGAAATAAAATCATTCCCGAAATGAAAGTCTAGAGCCGCCACTAAGCATGGCCACTAAGTCACTTCGTCGATCTGAGGCGAGGTCGTTCTTGGTTTGTATTAACGAGAGGATTGCAATGATGGCCCAATAGTTATCATATTTCTCCGATTTCGAAACACATTTGTTTAAAGAAAACACTCCATACTACCGGTAAAGTATCCTCTTCGACTTCGATTTACTTTGAGATAGGCCTAACACAAATGTTAATGACCCTGTATCGATTTTATTACCAAGAGCTCTTAGCTCTGAAACATGAGAGATGGCGTTGAACTTCAGCCTGCAGGATTTGGTTCCCTGAAGGTATTTTTTTTAATTCGTGGTATTTGGTGACCTGTAATGCTCTAGCCTTTAACGTGACACGATGTTTGATGCCATAGCGCTGGTAGAACAATCCAAGTGATTTTGATTGGTGTTGAAAGATGCGTTTAGCTCCCACAGTTCTTGAAATAAATCAGTTGTAAGAGTGCCTCATGTCAGCACTGTTGCCTACTTTTGACCTCTAACCATAGGCGGATCCAGGATTGCCGATCGGGGGGGGCGCCTTCCCGGGGGGCGCCATCTGAACCAGGGGGCGCCACTTTTGACCGGCAAAACATATCAGGTGGGCGCAAAATGCTATCGACGGGCGCCGATTTTTGCATCCTGGGGGAGGGGGGTGGGAAGCAACATTTCAGGGGGGCGCCATCGACCTTTCAGGGGGCACCGAGGGTCGATCGGGAGGCATGTGCACCCTTTTCCCCCTGGATCCGCCTACGCCTCTAATGGCCTCAATATTGATTTGACAAGAAATGATTGAATTAACGTGTGCTGAATTTTAGACGAGTTTTTATTGTTTATTGTTTTTATTGTAGCGCTTTAGTGGTTCTTGAAAGTAAAAGTAGCGGTGGTGGAGTAGTGGGCAGCCGTTCCGCATTTTTAAAAAGAGTAGCGCTGATAACTCTATTGGTTTCAGCCAGTCAATTTAGCGGAAGCAGTGGTAGTTGTTTCAAAATTTCTCCCGAAATACAATTTCTCCCGAAATGGAAGTCTGGAGCCGCCACTAAGCATGGCCACTAAGTCACTTCGTCGATCTGAGGTGAGGTCGTTCTTGGTTTGTATTAACGAGAGGATTGCAGTGATGGCCCAATAGTTATCATGTCTCTCCTGTTTCGAAACACATTTGTGAAAAGAAAAACTCCATACTACCGGTAAAGTATCCTCTTCGACTTCGATTTACTTTGAGATAGGCCTAACACAAATGTTAATGACCCTGTATCGATTTTATTACCAAGAGTTCTTAGCTCTGAAACATGAGAGATGGCGTCGAACTCCAGCCTGCAGGACTTGGTTCCTCGAGGGTATTTTTTTAATTCGTGGTATTTGGTGGCCTGTAATGCTCTAGCCTCTAACGTGACACGATATTTGATGCCGTAGCGCTGGTAGAACAATCCAAGTGATTTTGATTGGTGTTGAAAGATGCGTTTAGCTCCCTCAGTTCTTGAAATAAATCAGTTGTAAGAGTGCTTCATGTCAGCACTGTTGCCTACTTTTGACCTCTAACCATAGGCGGATCCAGGATTGCCGATCCGGGGGGCGCCTTACCGGGGGCGCCATCTGAACCAGGGGGCGCCACTTTTGACCGGCAAAACATATCAGGTGGGCGCAAAATCCTATCGGCGGGCGCCGATTTTTGCATCCTGGGGGATGGGGGGTGGGTGGGAAGCAACATTTCAGGGGGGCGCCATCGACCTTTCAGGGGGCGCCGAGGGTCGATCGGGGGGCATGTGCACCCTTTTCCGCCTGGATCCGCCTACGCCTCTAATGGCCTCAATACTGATTTGACAAGAAATGATTGAATTAACGTGTGCTGAATTTTAGACGAGTTTTTATTGTTTTATTTGTTGCTGCATCTGATTTATGGTTAGAGGGTGGTCATTGACCGGTCACCCCCACCGTAGCGAAAACTATTCATACCCGCCCACGGGTGCCTGGTACATATGTACCGATTTAGCAGCGCCACCCGAGCGAAGACTGCATTTCATTGCTGATGTAGAACAAGACATCGAGTGAAATATTGGTAAACATGCGATGCCCGAGCGCCGCTTTACACATAGTTAGAACCGACAGGAGTCGTTGGATATGTCTTGGAGCAGAAAAGTACGTTTCAAATATATCACCCCTGGATACGGGGTTTCACGAGGAAATAACTTCATGATTCATCAGATTTCTATGCGACACATTTTTCACAAATGATGGCTTGTACAGCCATTGTCAGTGTTTTCACACGATAAAGTGTCCCGTTTTCTGGGAGTACCATCATCGGCAACACCTTAACTTCGTCGTCTGCATTTCTAAACTTTCAGCCCAGGAACCGTGAAAAGCAATTCTTGATAGCCGATTATTACACAGTTCAGAACTGAATTAGGCGAGGAATTGTACAAACGCTTACACTGCCTTGCTTCTAACACAGACAACGCGCATGTGTTTAAGTGATTATAAACAGCTGGAGAAAAGGGAGAAGATTTAAAAAGCCAAAATTACTGGCATTAAGCCTATGAGAATTTTATTCAATATCATGTTGACCGCGACGTTGAATATCAATATCATACCGCGACCGTTGACCTAATGGTATTGTAAGAGAAAAGTGCTCGGGGCCTTGTTTTGATAGATGTTCTTGGTCAGAGTGATGATATGTACTAAAGCAGGGAGTATGTGTAGGATAAGGTGAGAAAATAGCGACAGCCTTGAAGAGGCGTATACGTCTTGACTGTACCTAACATCTTTAAAGCTGGCCATTCCACGACAGATCAAACAACATAATTCCAAACAAAAAATAAATGTTATTGTTACACGCCTGATCAAATAAATGAAAACATTTATAACCATTACAAACTTTACAAAAACAACTTTCCAAATAATTTGTTTTACAAACCACAACTATGAAGCTCTCTGGGGCGTTCATTTGCGCTGTGACATTCTCAGCTACGTCCTTCCAACGCTTTTCTGTTATCCTTTATATCGTACTAATTGCCAACAAAATATATCAGGTGAAGGGATCCCTTCACCTGTTGATGACTCACAGCCAAAACGTCGTGTTTACCTTCCCCACGCCTTTCCCTCTCTTGACTCATGTTCTGTCGTGCCTCTTTTGGGCTTTTTATGTGTGTCGGTATTTTTAAGCTGTATTTTGTCTCCTTTTATCTGTTTCGAAACAGTCCCGGGTGTGGAGTGTCGCCGCAGGTTGCGGTAGTGGATTTTGACATTTGTTCGTGACACGCTGTCTCTCTTATCTGTTGACAGGTTTGACATTTGCTTTTAGGGCGAACGGTCATTCATTTTTTGCATATTTTATGGCACCCTATCTGCAAGAAGCCCTCCGTGAACTTCCAATTGCCAGCAGATAAATTTTGTTATAACCTCCAGGAATCTGGCCGCTTTACCAGTCTTGTCGTGGTCTGTTTTACAAATGCCAGAAAACAAACTCATTGTGGAGTTCATATATCTGGGGAATCAGCACGTCTACTCATATAAGACCACAAAGCCAATATGTTCAACGGTCAACCAGATTTATTTATGAAGCAAATAATTAGATTTCAATATTCGATTAATTTTTTGGTGACCAAGGGCCATGACAGGCAATTTAAAAATCAAGGCACTAAAAATTGCAAAATGATTTTGTAGAAATTGAGTTGAGACCACTATCCGTCGATGGTGAAAAATCGTAAATTTACTTTTTCTTTATATATTTTATTTGTAGTTTGAAATGTGTCCGTACAGGACAAAAACATGCCAAAATCATGTCAAAGGACGTGTCGTCGCCAAATTTCATGAAACCATTCTCGTCTGTGATGTAAAATTCTTAGGGATAAATATGCGTATGCTTTTGACCCCAAGGACGTGGAGAAGGACGCACCTTTATGGGAATGTTTCATCTTAGTAGTTTTGATAAGACTTAAACATTTGGTAAGCAGTCTTCTAACAAAAATGTGCTGTCAGTATAAGTTTTCATATTAATTTGTAAAAATATAGCGGTGGCGAAGTATTTTCTCGTCTTCATGCACTGATGAATTAAGAAGCATTGGTTTTATGTAAATATATTGTGGGCTAAAACAAAGCGGGCCCCCATGGACACATCCACATACAAACACTACAGACGCAAAATAAATGATTTTTGTACATTTAATTACATATTTACAGCAAGAACACACGATTCAAATTCACCCTCTCGTACACCCATTTCAGCCAAACCACACGACAAATACCCATCGAATATTGAGCTTTAATCAGATTCTACAGAAATGAAACCCTAGATGGTGGGGAGCGGAACTCCAGGTTTGAATGTGAACACTATCTCTTCTTAGCAGAACTATTGCTTATATTTATCATTCTGTCAGTTTCCGTTTCTCTGGTGCCTTAGTCTACATATTCCTCTTCTGCTACAATAATAGCACTCATGCTAAATTTAAGATGTACGTTTTGGTAGGATCATCCTCCGTCCCGACCTCGTTATCACATCTGTACTTTCAAGCCAAGGCTCATCTTTTATTATTTCTGCCACAACGCCGCGGAGCTTTACTTCCATATCATTACAATATCATCTAACTTATATATGTACACAACATAGTTTATTCACCGCTGCGATTGTCCGTTGGCTCGGGTTGAAGCAGGCATTTTCCCCCTGACTCTTCCACACTGCGATGCCCATGTGCGGTGGTAATAAGCAACGTAGACTGGATATGGTTAGATATTGGCGCCGAAAGCAATATGCGCCGTTATTCAGTCTTTGGGATCGCCCAAGCTTCACAAGGCCAAAGTCACTTTGTATCGATTCGGAATGGATGAATCACAGCTACACAGCTCTAATGACATGCAGTCGATCCCCGGTAGATCATCAGGATCGGAACGCTAGGACGGAGTCCGGAGCTGGATCGAAGAGCTGCTGGCACTACAACGGAATGAGTTTCTCGAAATCGCGCTCGATGCTGGCCAAAATCTGTTGATCCTGGTGATCGTACTGTGGCGCAGTCGTGGCGACCCGGGCACTGCAATACGGAGAATAACTGTCACCAAACACTGGCACTGCAACACGGAGAATAACTTCACCAAACACCGGCACTGCAACACGGGAAATTTATGTCATAAAACACCGGCACTGCAACACGGAGAATATCTGTCCTTAAAACACCGGCACTGCAACACGGAGAATATCTCTCATCAAACACTGGCACTGCAACACGGAGAATATCTGTCCTTAAAACACCGGCACTGCAACACGTAGAATATCTGTCATCAAACACTGGCACTGCAACACGGGAAATTTATGCCACAAAACACCGGCACTGCAACACGGAGAATATCTGTCCTTAAAACACCGGCACTGCAACACGGAGAATATCTGTCCTTAAAACACCGGCACTGCGACACGGAGAGTAATAGTCACCAAACACCGGCACTGCAACACGGAGAATATCTGTCCTTAAAACACCGGCACTACAACATGGAGAATATCTGTCATCAAACACTGGCACTGCAACGCGGAGAATATCTGTCCTTAAAACACCGGCACTGCGACACGGAGAGTAACAGTCACCAAACACCGGCACTGCAACACGGGAAAGGGGTTCAATCGACTCTGGGAACTGCAACGCGGAGAAAATGTGTCACCAAAGCCGGAAGTTGAAAGACATTAACAGGCAACATCCAAGTGTGCGCCACAAAACGAAAAACAACCGCCGCCGAACATGGCGCTGCAGCTCGGGAAACAGGTGTCATCAAACTGGAGGCGCTGCCACACCGAAAATCGGTGTCATCAAACTCCGGCACTGCAACTCGGAAAACAGGTGTCATCAAACCCTCCAGCCAAGCTCGGGAGCTGCAATACGGAAAAAGACGCCTCCAAACGTGTGAGCAATGACATAGCGCCGGAGAATTCGGGTAATCAGGCGCCATTTGACTAAATTGCAGTAGACGCAGATTGAATCATCGCGCTTGGCTGGGGGAGCGGACATCCGGTGGCATGAAAAGCCGCCGTCCTACACGCTTCACCATACCTGGGTTCGGTGAACATGATGCTTCGCCTCGGTAACAACCACAACTATCCTAGACTGTGGTTAGGTGTTCACGTAAACCAACCACACCAGCTTATGATGCAATATGGGCTCAGAGATAGGTACTTCTGCGCGATTTTCACACAGTTAATGTTATGAAATCCGTTGTCTGGCCAGAATGTGTCTTGCCGGTACCGTCTCCGGAGGGTTGCCATGGCAAGTGGTTCAACTCAAAGCTAATGCTTTCCGCGATGATATGAACTGCTCGGCATGGATCAGTGTTTGTTTCTTATGGCTCAAACCTATTCATGCTTGATTCTCTATTGCCTGTTATCTGTAGTGGGGACTCGGATAACTTCCATCGATGGCAATTACCGAAGTCGCTGTTGACGATAACATTTTCCGTTTTCGATCATCCATTACTGAGATCACGCTATCGAAGTCACCATTTTGCGAAATCGATAACGATAACATTTAATAAGCAGATTCGTTTATAGGGTAGGGATCATGTCTAACGCACCTTGAAAACGCGTATGGTGCTAGAATCTGAAGTGCTTCAAATGATTACTGAAGGTGCAAGCTTCAACACAATAACGCTGTACGCTCGTTCTTCTGCTACCCTCAAGCAATCGTCGCGAGAGGAGGATGAATTTCTGCTGTCATGGTTTCTATTCACAAACGTTCATAATTTGAACAGGCGTATTCAACATGTGCCTAAGTAATCTGAACTTGATACAAACTGCTGAAGCCCGCGCTAAAAATCTGGTGGATGTTGTGCTGGACGGTGTCGCGGCAGCATGGCGCCACCTCTTCGAGTCGGGCTTCTCCTGAGGGCCAAAATCTTGCACCCGGTATTCATGGTGCCCATTGTGAGGGCCATGAGCCCAAATGACATTGGACCCATGAGGAGCTCCACCTTCTCCTCTCATAGTATTAATCACTTCGTATCCATCGTAATGGTACTTGAAAGTCACCATGCTTGTGTGAAGGTGTTATATAATGCCATATGATGCCATGAAGTACGGTAACGGAGGTAATGATCAAGCCAGGAATAGACCGGAGAAGAAAGTCGGCGTGCTTGCATCCTTCTCACAGAGCCCACTCCCATATGCCTCACTGGTCACAACAGAGTTGTGGATGAGTTCGATGCATGATCGTCTGTTGAAAATGTCTTAAGAGGCCTTACACAAAGCATCTTTCCCACGTTTAACAGTGAGGCGTTTGTGACGTTGCTACAGTGTCCGATGATGATTACTTCTGGGTGGAAAGCAACACATATTAAGCAGAGTATTTGCCTCCTTAAAAACAAGCTTTTGAAATGTTTGACCCTCTGGTAAGCAGCACTATCGGAAGAAGGTTGGTTTTGCACCGGGTACATACTTAAAATGTGTTTTCTTCCTTCTGATTGCACCTCACTCACGATATACGGTCTTCTGGAAAGCATATTCTTGCGGTTTTCATCTGATTTCTTTCCTATCAACAGCTTCTACCTCCCAAATGGGATAGGATATCTACCTCTCGACACCTAACTTGCAGACAATTTTTTGAGCTCTGAATTGTTAAGGTTGCAGCATTGCTGCAGTCAATTTTTGAACTCTGAATTTTTAAGGCCGCAGCATTGCTGGAACCTTAACAATTCAGTATGGCCATGTCATGCATACACAACTTAGCTACTCAGAAAAGAGTGTTCTCAATAAGCTGAGACATTCTGAAGCCTAGGAAGAGAGAGCACCCTCGTAGCTTCGAGATATTTGTGCTGCTGAGGGGCAGCTTGCACCTGGAACATTGGGGAGGAGGGACTGCTTGATTAGAAGAAACATATTGGGGGAGCCAGAAGACGTTCACCCGTTTGTTGGCCGGCTGTTTTTTTCAGCGGAGCTCATTGCCAGACACTGCAGCGGCAACAGCAGGGTGGGCAGGGATGCCGATTCTTGGTCACCCCACGGGCTGTGGAGACGAACCTCTGCCTTATGCTAGTTGGACATTAGTTTACGTGTAAATTTTTCAGTTCGTCTTTCTGTGCCTATTACAGATACCCGTTTCATTCCTTTTGCACCCTTTTTGAAGGATTTGTGTTTGCTGTTTGGAGAGACTTAATTTTTATTAAAAACTGCTTAACGCTTATGTCCGTATTAAAATCATCTTTAAGCCAAATTTAGAATACATTGGATCTATTATGGGCTCCAAACGAAAATCCAAGAGGTCGTTATCGTTATGGTTATTGCTTTATTGAAGTCGTCAAGTTCATTGTCGAGTTATCGTTATCGAAGTCGTCCTCTAAAAAGATTATCAAATTAGCGTATAGAAGTCGGGGTAAAATTATCGAGTATCCACCTCTGCTAAATTATTTTTACTCTATATAGCCATATGATGAGGGTGCAAGGTCGATGATATATATCTCATTGACATGCTGCGCAATCGGCATGTGAACAACAACTTAAGAAGGAAGGGGAAATAAATAAGCCTCTAGAGTGAGAAAGAAAACTGGAAAAAACACCTGTCGAGGAATTGTATATTTCTTTGACCTGTACATAATAATGATTTTATGGCCCCACGATGTATTCATACTTTGCAAAAGCTAAGTACAACTTATGTGTCGCTGCAGAGTGAAGGAGATCCTTCTGGTAATAATCCATCTGCATGTGTGCCAGGGTTTTCATGGGAGCCTTGTTTTCATTTCATCTGATCCCTGGCCCTCTGCCTCGTGCCCACTCGTTTACGGGTCGTTGAACCAGTGTAAGATTGGACTTGATTTGCATATGATATGATGAGGCTAGTATATGCGGCTGCATGCACAGAACAGGTGCCAACATAATAACGGTCACGTCCACTCTGAAGAGACCACATCGTCCGCTGCTGAGGTGAGAAGGGAATAGGAGACTGCTCTCGGGGCTGGGAATATTGCAGAGACCAAACGGCACGTCCCCCTCTCTTTATATCTAGATCTGTTGAATAGATATTCGTGTTAGATAGGTTTTCTTCCGGTACTTACGAGTAGTTTCTGTCTATCCGAATATCGGTGTCGAAACTGCCGCCCTGCAACAGAAAACAACGACTCGTTAGCGCCAGTCTGTATGTATGTACAAACCTTGTATTGTTCACTTGCGATTATGTTTACCAATAGTTTTTTGATAGGTTTTGAAGTGCTGCGGCGAGGAGCATGATGATAAGTTGATAAGGTGATGATAAGTTGATAAGGTGGCCTGTCCCCTCGAATCCGGAAATGTAAAGAAACACTGAAGATTATATATTCGGGCACATACTTTGATACTTACTTACTTACTTACTACTTTTTGATACTTACATTTTTTATACTTACTACACGATTCTAGTGAAGGGCTGTGCCGGAATATATAATCTTCATTATTTTTTACATTTCCGGATTCGAGGGGACAGGCTACCTTATCTACTTATCATCACCTTATCAATAGTTTTTCCTTTAAAATTTTGTCATGGAAAATCATTCTGCAATTGGCTAGAACTATTTGAAGAATAAAATTTTACTTTTTTTGTCAGGTGTCCCACCTTGGAGCTTTGTTGGAGTGTCCCACCTTTAAAATGGGGTTTGCACTGAAGTAATGAGTTTTGTGGAGCGTTTCAAGACACCACCACTTGCATATTGCAGATCCCCAAACACTCTCTGTGTATTAAATGTCTGCGCACTTTAAAGTTCAACTTAAAGAGCATGAAGGTCTGAATACATTTTATAGACCGCGTCGCAAAATTACCATTTGGATATTTAACCCTCGCCCCGGTGGTGGTGTTTGAATACCCCACTCAGGTTTTCCTCCGGAACGAAAAAACGGCGGCGCGAAGCGCCGCCTTATTTGACACACCTTATCCTTGATCATTTTTGTAACTTTCCTTAAAATATTAAGGTTGGGTCATCTCGGGTCAGGTTACCAGTGCAGGTCAAGTGACCTCACCTCAAAAAGAAGTTTAAGGTGACATAAGTAAAAAATGGGTGAGTATATCGGATTGAAACTTATACCACATAATGGGCCCACCGAGTGCTACAGCATATATTCTGGAATTTTTTCATATCGATGACTTAAGGTCAAGTACGGACCACGACGTCTCCATTGAAAATACATGGGAAAACCTAAATTGGGCTGCATTTGTGTAAATACAGCTGGGAATACCTTCATATTCTCCTAATCGTAGTATCCTGGGCCCCTTTCCGGGTTCATATTGCAATTTTTGACCTGTGACCTCTGAGAGGTCATCTGGGGCTATTTAAGCAGTTTCAGAGTTAGGTCAATGACTTATACTGAATGATGATTCAGCTTTTATTTTGATATCATTGCGGTCAGATTGCTATTGCAAGTCGATTGATATGCATATTGACTATGCTGGGTTAAAAAGTGACATTGACCTGACCTGAGGTCAGGTCATTTGTGTGTTTTAACCTAGTATGGTCATATTATACATCATTCGATTTTCCGTGATGAGTGAAAGCGAATGGTGCCCAAACAATTATTCTAACTCAACTCTGTCAGACGCTAGAGCCCAAAAACTTTACTCAAAATCCCACTTTCTTTGACCTGTCGTGACCTCAATATTGAGCTGAATCCAAAAAGTGACTGATATAATTTCGTCATGAATTTGTATCAGCTATCCACCAGCTTCGCTTTTTTTCGCTATTCCGCCCAGGGGCCGAGTTCGAGGGGAGTGTTCAAACACCCCCCCCCACCAGGGCGAAGGTGGTTTGGAGGCCCACCGGGGCGCGGGTCAATATCCTTAAGAGTCTGCATTAAATTTTTGCACACTTTAAGTTCAACTTAAAAGGCATGAAGGCCTGAATTCAAACCCTGCTGGAATTATTTTCCATGTGGTTAAAAACATCTGATTGGCCTAAATCCTAACTGTGTGACTGTCATGCATGTCACGTGATAAATGTTGACAATTCCAATGCTGTCATGCTGCGAGTGGCACCGTAGTGGCCAGCCTCGTAATAACACGTGATGCTGAGGTCAACCCCAAGTGAGCCACGGTTTGTTTTGATGGTATCATAAATTTTAGGAAAAAGGCTATTTTTGTTCTGACCGATTGAGGGTCTTTTTTTTCTTCAGTTTGGACAATGTGATCGGCCATTACCTCTAAGTATTCATAGAACATCGAAAAAGTCCCGTAAAGTTCGAGTCCTCTAACAATCGCTCAATTTGGGGGTGGGACGGCACGGTTGAATTCGAACAACAGAGTTGTCGCCGTAGACGCCGCGAATAATTTTCCATTGTCTCAACATTACTTTCAGCACGATGTTTCACAATCAATGTTCATCAGTTTGATGATCCCGCTGTGGAAGTTGCGGCGTAACATGCTGCGTTTTTAAGCTAACTAGTGAACCGGTCGTTTTTATGTATCGACTGCTTGAGGTATGTGTTCGCGTCACTGTGGTGATTTTCTGAGTGTGCTACTTACGGCATGTTTTAGCAGTGGTTTGTTGTAACGGTTATTGAGTTGTGACATGCCAACTGCCAAGGTTATATGGTGTCGTAAACGCAAGCTCCAGCCTATTGGGAGGATTTTGCAGATCAGGATGGGCTTATTCGAGGAACCCGCTGGGCGTTAACCCGGGACCTGTGGCTCAGGAGGCAGACACTCCACTAATGAGCCACATGTGTCCTCAGCGGAAGATTTACACACTCTAGATTATTCTTGTACAGTACTGGTCCTAAAGTTGGAACTCGAAATGTAGCCACCACTCTTGGCAGGACCTGAGGCAGTCACTCCCCTCTGTGCTTGAGCTTCGACTTTAATATTTCGACTTTCGTCTGGCACAAGAGAATAAACCACTGGATATCCGCTCATTACTAATAGTGAAGCCTTTAGAACAAAGGGGCCTAAGAATAAAATCAAAGCATCGGGAGCAATTATGAATGCAATTTTTATCAGACTTGACTATTCAATAGCATTATTTGCCTATATCTGCCTCCACGTGAAATTTGAGTCTTTATTTTCAGCTCCCCGACTCTTTTTGTAAGTTCTAGTTTGAAACATGAAACAATGTTATTGTGTTTTGAGCAATTGTCCAATATCTGTTTGAAATCAAGTTGGTAAGTGCTTTTATGTTTTTCGAGACAATTTGATCGTTATTGCTTATCTCCTCACAGATGAGATGTCATAAGCGCTTGCCGGCAGTGTACTGTGTTTTTCTAGCACCCAGGGGAGGAAAAAAGGTAAAAATTGTCACCAGCCAGAACTCAAATTGCCAACACTGTCGCACCTAGGATACGTTGCATGATGGAAAAACACGGCATACAAAGCTTAGAAAAATGTTTATGGGGTTAAATGTAAAATGCCCTCTTACCCCTGGATCCGCCTATGTATCGAGGCTTTTAACCGAGGAGCTTCTCTGGCTTTTTTCTGAAACTTTTAGAGCTCTCTGGGGCTTTGTTGTTCCTTTGCGGCTGCCTGAATTACGATTTCGTAGACGTTTGTTGTCGCACTTAATAACTTCGAACATTTAACCCTGTGGATGAAGGAAAATATTATCGTCACCGTGACGTCATAGTAAACACGGCTGCGGATTGGTGGGTGATGGCTGCCTGACATCGCTTGCGGTGCCGTTTTGCATATTTTGTCTCCAGACGAGAAGAGAGTGAGTGCTGTGCCAGGACTCCGTGACGCCCCGTGCCACGCTATGCTGCACAGGAAGGTCGGGCGACACCATCGCGTGTTCCTCTCATTGGAGGTGCTATGCCATCCGAGGTAGATAATTATCTTAGCAAATTGACATCGTCCAGCACTACCATGTCGCTCAGCGTGTCTGTATTGTGATAGGCAATGGTAGCGCGGCCTTTTTCCGGGGACACATGCTATTGTGTCCACTGTCGACTATTTCCTCACGACAATGGCCTGCAACACCCACAAAGAGTAAAACATCTAATAGCTGGAATAACAGTGGGGGTTGGTCTCTGACGGTGGAAAATGGCACAGCTTGGTGATGGAGTTTGAAGCCTGTTAAAGCTTGTTACTGGGCCGCAGCTGATGCAGTTGTAGCAATGCTGATGGTACAGAAATCTCCCATCTTACCTTATTTGCCCTCTTGAACTTCTCTGGGTCGAAGCCGTCCAGAGATACCTGAAAAAAGAGTGAACCATGATTGAAAAATGATTGCCATATCAGGTCGTGGTGATTGTGCCAGGTAGCAGGGGTGGCCAAACAAAGACTTGAATCAGACCAAATCATTGAAGCAATTATTTCCACGTAGAACATCATATATCTATATTTATCTTTTGTTCCTTCTGTACGATTGTGGGCTTTTCTCAGTCGCCATATGGTATCTATACTATATACATTATCAGTCTTGTTTCTACTGTCATTCTTGTTATGTGCCAACAAATGTTAACATGCTACGACAGTGGCTTAGACTATGCTTGTATTTGGCGCAACTTTGTGTAAAAGGTCTGGACGGCACAGTTTTCAAACCAAATTGATGTTAAAGTGGCGGAGAGAGTATAGCAGTGCCTTCATGATATTGGTAAAGGTGGTAAAAATTATCATAATCTGCCAATCATCTATTATTTTGAATGAGTCTTAAAAGCTAAAAGTTAGTGGACGATATTTCTGTACTCGTGGTTTTGGAGATTATCTGTAAATCTTGTTTGCCATAGCTAAAACGGGTTTTGAGTACACATAATGCCAATATAATACCAATATAGGGGACAATAGGCCTCAATGCCACTTTTATCCACATATTTTGCACTTCTTAATTCTGGAACGCCCAGCTCCCAAATGAATTGAGGGGGAACCAAATGTCAGCACCCAGGGACAAGCTCTTAATGTTAGCTTTCAAAAAATGCTTTGGACTCCCATAGCATATTTTTATATCTTGTCAAATTGTTAAAAAAATGTCTTTGGAAATAAAAACAACAAAACCATCGAAAGTTTAAAGAGGTTCATGAAAAACACTGGTCAACAGTCAAAATTGATCCGGCACGTGAACACCTGTTTCTGCCTATTTCGATACCGCTGATTTCAAATTTAGTAACCGTTTTTGCCATCGGACCTGGTTTCTTCTCCAGAGCATACTTGTTGTATAGCCCCTACACTTTCCACACACTGTCATCAGCCTAGACTTTTGTGGAAAAATATAGATAGAAGATGTCAAGAATCCGGATTATCTGCACCCAGACAATACAGCTTATCAATATACATGTGAATTTATTGCAACGAAAGACTACCTCGCATTCAAGTGCATGAACATTGTACATTGAACAAGGTTTGCGCTCGGTCGCACAAGCTCGACGGTATTGTTAGACCGAGAGGTGACGTCGCAACATTATATGATGAGGATTTTATGTCCGAGTCACCTCCCTTGAAGGTCAAGTCTAAGTAAAAAGTCACAGGTCAAGGTCATACCACCATTTCAAGGTCATTGACCCTAGTGCCTTTGATCGGATGATGCCGCCTAATATGACGTATATCATGCTATGACGTCATACGCTAGGTCACTCAATCTTGAGCTCAAAGTCGCAGGTTCAAGACAAAGGTCATGGGTCAAGGTCAAACCTTATTTTCCGCCCGACGGTTGCCATAGTGCTAGTTGCAGTACACGTTATAGGCAAAATGTAATATTTTGACGTCAAAGGTCAATGGCCTTGAACGACCTTGACCTAAAAGTTTCAGAGAATATTGCCTTAGACCTTTCCTCTATTACTTTAGGCCACTTTCTCTCCATATCCGGCTTCTCATCGCATAATCACGGCATTTCCCAATGGCTACCCTGCACACACAGAATTTGACCTATATGGCCTCGTTTTACCTTGAATATATTGACCTAGTTCTATGAAAATCGGGTTTAAGGTAGAATACCCTAGCCTCCACAAACACCTGAACGCTCATTTTTCTAGACCTCTTGGGTTTTGCACTGTCAATGTCACTGATGCCAAGAAGGCTTGCACAAAGGCGACACACATACATACTGGATCTCAAAATTCTGATCTGATACGGCATTTCTGCTGCCAGATTCGTGTTCAGCGCCACAATTTACCATGGAAACGGACTATTTTATATTGGATCCACGACAAAGAGTTAAATTTTGTTGACCAGTGAAATCGACCCTACACGAATATTTACGAATATGATTATTAAAAACGGTACACCAACGGAAAGCTTACAGTCTGAAAAATATCGTCTATTGAAAAACTATGTCATTAAATGTGATTTTTTTAAAATGTCTTGTGACCAAAAAGTGTTATCGTGTTTAATCGGTGATGGGCGTAAAAATAAAGGTTTCTTAAATGATCACCAGATTTGGACCAAAATTAGAAAATGAAAAATTAACCCTGTTTCTATTTGAATTAAAAAGCGATATGTTCTTCATTAGTCCTGGAAATTCTTAATTTTGTCACTAATGTTTTTACATGGTTGTGTTCAGTGGCAGATCCACGACTTCATTGAGGGAAGGGGGTATGGGGCTCGGCTTTCCCCTCCATTACCTCGGAACAGTCTCCGGTTATGCATTAAAAGGCAATCTGACATTCCAGGGCCTGGAGCACCCTGGTCCCCTTTCTGCCACTGGCTGTATAAGACCGAAACCTAAACCTGAAACCTAAAATCTTAACCCCTGTCTTGCACTTGTGACAGTTCAAAGCACAACTCTTGCCATTTTCCGAGCTGCGGCGTCATTTCAAATAATTTATTTCTTCTGAATATCATGATTCTTTCGTATAAATATATATTTATGCCACATACATGCAGCTAAGACTGTAGAGGGGAGAGCGGGGGAGTTGTTTGTCGCCCTTGAATAGGCGCAGTTTAAGGTTAATCCTAAAGTGTCCCCACCTATTTTTCCAAGGTAGCCGGAGAACTATTCGGAGTCGAATAACAGTACGTTCCGGTATTTATGAAAATTTATGAGCGCGTCGACTGACGGAAAAAACTTTGAAAATCGATGAGTCATTGTTTTAGGTACTTATAGTTCTTTTTCCAAATCAGTGATATGTATTCAGGTCCCCGATCAGAAACATGCCGTTCTGGCACAAATACTGAAGGACACACAACAGACAGACATCAGACACAATATCAACACCAATTGATCATATCTTGATAAGTATACCAGATCTAGTCAACGACCCTCGTTTCATAAAGTGCAACATCAGCAATCACGACCTAGTAGCAGCTAACATCGAGACGAAACGGGTACGCAGGCGGGCAGGGACGATCACCATCCGCCCCACAAAGAGGGTAAACCTCGACGCCCTCTGTCTGGACCTTCTTGAGGCAGACTGGAGCCAACATTACCAGGCTGAAACTGTCACTGAGAAATGGAACGCCTGGTACGAAGTATGGCAGCCCCAAATTGACAAGCACATGCCTCTTAAAACCATATGGCTAGAGCATCCTCCCTCTCCTTGGCTTAGCAGCAACACCAGAAATATACAACATTTTGAAGCCCCATTTGCAGCAACCAAATACAAAATGTATGCATTGCCTGTTGTAGGACCGAATACCTTGAACAAAGTGCTGCCACCCCTCATTCTGAACGTTAGAAGAAGTTCCCGGGAATAAAATTACATTGAAAAAGTCTGCTCATCAATATTTCATTGACAAATACAATGTACTAGATCATAAGATTCACTAACGTCCTAATATTTGTGATCGACAGATATCTCTGTGTTCCTCAAGCTCCTCTGGAAAATTGTGATATTCGACCCCACGCCAAACTTTTGGGAAGCTAAATAGGGTATGGAGTGGTGACACTGACACCTTGTGAATGAGCATTCATGTCCAATGTAAATCTGTCGTCCTTTTTTCTTACGTTCTTTTATTTCCTCCCTATTTACTCGTGTATGAATCTTGGTCCGTCTATTGCAAAAGGTCGGTGATGAACGAAGTAAGAAATTGGCTGGTGGTCGCTCTATGGGTTTCATTGTCTCGGCTATTCTAATTATAGTTGTGCATGTATGTAGGTGTGTCTTTGTTCATTCTTTTGGCCGTCTCAATGTTCTGTGTGCACGTAAAATGCCTAAAAATGGAATTTGTTGTATGCTGTTCTTAATTAGCCGCGCCAATTTGTTTTAGTAACAAGATTGTCCCCGGATTTGCTCAATGACTTGTATGCCAATGTCCAATGACCCCAATCCTCGGACACCGTGCAAACTTTACAAGTTAGCTTATGGTTTTGCGTGGTGTCTAAGAAGATAAATGATGTAATGTTATAGTTAGGAGCATGCCCTTTGATCTTAATCACACGTATAATATTTTAGAAAACAACAGAAAAAATACCGCGGTGTGTGGTGTGACCCAGGACAGTTTTACCAACCATTCTAACAATGCCTATTTTCTTTTTTGGCGACATGTCAACTTGCAAATGGGCAGGGTAGGGCACTCCTGCCTACTTTCTAATGGGTAGGGAAATTAAAACAACACTGAGTGACGATTAGGACGGCTGACCTACTCTACCACACTCGGTAAAGAAAACAAACTTAGGTAGGCTCGGTAGACAATCTTAGTAGCAAGGGATTTTCTAAATAGGTCTAAATTTGACCCATTTCGGTCCACTGTGCTGTCACTAGTCACAGATATGGTTAAATTTTGGCTTCAGATTAGAAGATGGTAAGACGCTTCCAGAACCTTTTCAGTATTTTTCTTCATCAGACCCGGTTCCGGTTCTGGCCCCTTTGCTCTTTTCTCTGTACATTAATGATGTTCGGACCTCACTCAGAGCGGCTGCCTGATGTATGCCGACTTTGTCAAAGATTTCCGAAAAACTAAGTCACCATCTGATGAACGGCTGCTGCAGGAGAACCTTGATCACCTCACAGCATGGTCTATCAGGTGGGGACTAACACTAAATCCATGAAAATGCAAATCCTTGACGAAGATCCTTAGGCGTGCACCCGTCCGGACCAAATACTCTATAGGCACCTCGGTGCTGGAGCACGTTGACACAATTCGCGATCTTGGTGTCACAATCGATTCTAAACTCACCTTTGCCAATCATGTAGACAATATAATTAAATGGCCCAATCGATTTCTCGGATTACTCATTAGATTTTTTCAGACCGGTCTCACGACGTTAAAATTCAACAGAAAAGCCCTGCTGGCTGCATACTACTGCAACATGCGTTCGATTTTCGAATATTGCAGCGTTGTCTGGGGGTGGGGGGCCGGCTGACTCCCGCAAGGTTCGGGTCGAACGGGTTCAACACAAGTTTCTTCTGTGGCTTAT
Source organism: Lepas anatifera (assembly GCA_034440635.1). Classification (NCBI taxonomy): domain Eukaryota; kingdom Metazoa; phylum Arthropoda; class Thecostraca; family Lepadidae; genus Lepas; species Lepas anatifera. The sequence continues at coordinate 152,826 of JAOTON010000011.1, forward strand.
CCACCTTATTCCATCAGGAACATCCAAACACCCTCTCTTTCCTTTGAGCATCGTCTAAAGCATTTCAAAATTCATCCTCTGTCTGCGCGAAGGGTGCACTACGATTTAGTTTTTACTAGAACTACAATCCGTGCAAAGCTCGATGGACCTGCTCTGCTCAGATGCTTTCCATTCCAGGTGCCTGCCCGAGTGACCCGCAGCCTGACACTGTTTCATATTCCCCGAGCACGCGTCAACACTATACAATATGGAATGATTTGTCGTCTCCCAAGGCTCTCAAACATGTTTTTATTTGGTCGTGATGTAGCAGTCATTTTTACAAATCGTTTAGCCACATACAAGAACCAAGTAATAAGATATGTGGCAAAGTTGTGAAGCTTGTTGGCTGCACTCGTTCGTCTTTTTAGGCTTCTTATGTCTTTTTTTCTTTTTATGGTGTGCTATTTTATTCGCAACTATCTTTTTTATCCGATCGTCTGTACTGGGAAGTGACTAAGCCTTTTGGCCGCGATCTCCTTTTTATGTGTATAGCTTAAATTTAGTTTTTTTATTTTTAGCTTCACTTATTACTTGTTAGTAAGTATACTGTCTGGTGTGATCCACTGTAAATAGGCTTTTAATGCTTGGACTTCGTCTGTAAGTCGATTTTACCTGTTAGCGATGCTGTTGAATGAATAGATAAGAAATGCGTAAAGTAACGAAATCTTGAAATAATATCAATTTATCAAGCCAAAACAGCGTATTTTGCTCGGGTAGGATTTATGGAGAGCTGCGGGTGTCCCATTGTCGGCACTTAGTCATACGTTGTGATAGTCCCCCCCCCACGTCTGTTGGTCTGAGGGGATAAGCAGTCACATCACGCTCAGATTCAGAGCGTCACAGCCCCAAATGCTTATTATTGGAATCATTATTCCAAAATTGTCGTCGCTGTCCCTGGAAAGGGATTATCTGCAGGGACGCTGCCAGGGGGGCACAGGGGGCACATGCCCCCCCCATCGGTGCCGGGGTGCCCTTTGATCGCTAGGCGGTGTACCCTGTTTGGGCCGTGCCGCTCGAAATTTAGTGCCCTACACCGTTGAACCTAGATGGAACTAGACTGCATTTAGCGATTAAAACTATTGTTTGGTAATTTAGTGCCTTTTTGGTCAGCTTGGGAATTATGTCGCCTTTCCAAGCACCCGGGAAGTGTATAGGCACGTAATCCGTTTCCAGCTAATGTCTCATCGTCGCCAATAATCGTACGGGCGGAGCTAATCTGGTGCCCCTTGAGCTCATCTGGTACCCCTGAGCGCTGGCCTTGGCCCCTGGAGCTGATAATGTGCCCTCTGAGCTGATCTGGTGCCCTCCAAGTCAATCTGGTGCCACCTGAGAAAATAATTGTGCCTCCTGAACCTAAATAATGCCCTCTGACCTAGTCTGATGTCTCCGAGCTTGCTTGGTGCCCTATTAGCTGTTTTAGTGCCCCTTGAGCTGAACCGGGACCCCTGAGCTGATTTAATGCCTCACGGAGTTTATCTTATGTCCCCTGAGCCAATATGGTGCCTCGTGTGCTGATCAGGTGCCCCCTGAGCTGATTATTAATGTCTCCTCAGAAGATCTGGTGCCCCCTGAGCTGGTTATTGATGTATCCTTAGATGATATGGTGCCCTCTGAGCTGGTCTTGGCCCCTTGAGCAGATCACGTGCCCTCCAAGCTAATTCGGTGCCCCCTGAGTCAGTCTGTTGCCCCCTGAGCAAATTATTGTGCCTCTTGAACCTCTGTAATGCTCTCTGAGTTAGTCTGATGCCTCCGAGCTAGCCTGGTGCCCTAATAACTGTTTTAGTTCCCCTTGAAATGATCTGCCCCCCCCAGAGCTAATCCCATGCCTCCCGGAGTTGATCAGTCCCCTGATCCAATATGGTGCCTTTTGAGTTCATCAGGTGCCCTCTGAGCTGGTTATTGATGTCTCCTTAAATGGTCTGGTGTCCCCCCCGAGCTGGTTAGTGATGTCTCCTTAGATGATCTGGGGCCCCTGAGCTGGTCTGGTGCACCCTGAGCTGATCTTGTGTTCCCTGAGCTGATCTATGTCCCTGCTCTGGTCTGGGGGCTAGGAGCTGATCTGGGCCCCTGGGCTGATCGATCTGGTGCCCCCTGAGCAGGTATGTTGCCCCCTGAGCTAAAATAATGCCCCCTGAGTCGATCTGGTGCCTCATGAGCCATCATTGTGTCTCCTGGACCCATTGCATGCCTTCTGAGTTAGTCTGGTGCCTCCTGAGCTAGTTTGGTGCCCCTGAGCCAATCTTGTACCTTTTAAGCTGATCTTGGCCTCCTGAGTTTATCAAGTCATTTCCTCAGCAGCTCTGAGGCACTGAGCTGAGCTGGGTCCACTGAGACTGATGAGGGCCCCTGAGCTGGTATGGAGCTCCTGGACTGATTAAATGACTCCTGACTTGATCTGTTACCCCCAAGCTGATCTGGGCCCCGACCTGGTTGGGGAAGACTGAGCCGATCCCTTGTCCCCTGAGCTGATATGGTCCTCCTTGAGCTGATCTAAGCCCCCCGTTCTGGTCTGGGGACTAGGAGCTTATCTGGGTCCCCGAGCTGATCGATCTGGCGCCCCCTGAACAGATATATTGCCCCCTGAGCTGAACTAATGCCCCTAAGTCGATCTGGTGCCTCCTGAGTCATTATTGTGCCTCTTGAGCCCATCTGATTCCCTCCGAGCTAGTCTGATGTTTGATTTCCTGAGCAGCTTGATTTCCTGAGCCATTTAGTTTGATTTCCTGAGCAGCTCTAAGGCCCTGAGCTGAGCTAGGCCCTCAGAGGCTGATGAGGGTCCCTGAGCTGGTATGGGGCTCATAAACTGATTAAGCCCTCCTGGCTTGATCTGGTACCCCCGACCTGATCTGGGCCCCGAGCTGATTGGGGAACACTGATCTGAATCCTTGTCCCCGAAGCTGATATAGTGACCTATGGGCCGATCTGGTGTTCCCTAGGGTCTCCTGTCATCATCATCATCATTGTTGGGGTTTTTGGGCGCACCGACAGCTGGGTCATATGGCGCCCATAACATTAAATAAAGTATAGCTGTGGGGGCTGCAACAGGTCAGGTGCTAAAAAAGGAGGTCTGTACCTAAAAGGTACTAACCCTATGGTGTTACCAATTGTGTGTGTCTGCTACATAAATGAAATGAGAAAAAAACTACGAGGGTGAATAAATGACATTGAATGCGATACTGTTTACAAAAAGGCTGATATTGTTGCCACATCGACTGACGGCGACTCACCAATAAGGGACCAGAGTGAAAAATCTGCTGGGAAGTGAGCTCCCCTCTCAATCTCAAAGTCCCGGCTGTCAGTGAGAACATGCTTAACAGAGAGGTGTTCCCCACATCGCGGGCACTCCGGTGGCTCCTCTCCTCTCAGAAGGAACAAGTGAGTGGAGTGTGTGTGTCCTATACGCAATCTAGCTAAAACAACCTCGTCCGTTCTGCACCTGGCATTGGCCGATGACCACGCGCCGATCCTGGACTTCATAAGGCGCAATTTGGAGCCCTTGGGATCATTATCCCATCTCCGTTGCCAAGACTCGAATGCATACTGCCTGATGGCAGGGAAACAGTCAGAGTAAGGCACTTTTATTCCTGACGGCACGATACCCCGTGACGCATCCTTCGCCGCAGTGTCACATTGCTCATTGCCAGGCACTCCCACGTGGCTGGGCACCTATGCCAGTGTTAATTGTTTTTGTTGGCAGTGTGCTCTGTGGATCTTATTCCGAATAAGTTCCAGAATATATGACGATGAGGGATGAAAATCAAATGATGTTAGTGCTTGCAAAGACGACAGTGAGTCAGTAAATACAACGTATTTGCGTCTCCTCGACGTCAACACCTGGTCTAAAACTCGGAAGATAGCGTAAAGTTCAGCAGTAAAAACTGATGTTCTCACAGGAAGTGTATAACGTTTTTTCAATTCCATCACCTACAAACGCACATCCGACGCCACTCTCCGTCTTAGATCCGTCTGTATAATAGATCTCCCGAGGTCTCCTGAACTGATTGCGCCCCGAGCTGGTGAGGGAGCCCAGAGCTGATTTAGTGCCCCTGACTTGATCTTGCTCCTGACCAACTGATCTGGGGCCCAAGAGCGGATCTGGGTTGTGGGGGGCCCTGAGCTGGTACGAGTCCTGGGGGCACCCTGAACTGGTCTGGGCGCTGACCTTGTGAGAACCCCTTAAGTTGGCCTGAGGCCCCCTGAGGTGATCTGGCGCCTTAAATTGTTGTGGGGCTCCTTGAGCTTGTTCAAGGTCCTATGAGCATATCTGGGGCCCAATTGAGCTAGTCTGATAACCCATCTCTGGAGCCACTGAACTAGTCTAGTCCCTGGGTGAAGCTGAGCTGCTCTGGGGGGGCTCTGATCTACATCAGGGGGCCTCTGAGCTGGTCTTTAATAGACAGAGAATAAGAACACAAGGCCAACGCCCATCACCTCAATGTGCCCCTGAGGTCAGGGCAAAGTCCCCTAAACCAGGACTTGTACTAATTAATTTAAATGAAGAACTAGTTTTCACAATTTTCAGCCTTGTCACACCATCCCCATCCAAACAACCTTTTCTTCAACAGTTCACCTTTTCTTTACTCTAACTGGGACCGATCCTGGAAAATATGGAACTTTATAAACGTTTTAAAAAGGTAGCTCCCAAATTATTTAATTGTAAGAACCGAGGAACTTAACACGTGCATTAACGGGGGCGGGTACCTGCCCCTCCCCTCAGGTTTTTGCTTCAGAAAAAACGGCGGCGCGTAACGCCGCTATACTTAGTGTACCTTCTCTCTCATCATTTTTACAACTTTTCAAAATTTTAAGGTTAGATCGTCTCAGGTCAGGTCACCAGTACAGGTCAAGTGACCTGACCTAACACAAGTTTAAAATAACGTTAGTTCGAACAGGGTGATCTAATGCTGATGCTACGCATTTTGACATAATTTTACTTGAACCTGACCTCAGATCTGGTCAAATTCCATATTTGACCTAATTTTCCTAGCAAGGTCATATTATATATCATTTGATTTGGCTTGCTGCCTGGATTCCAATGGTCAAAATTGTTTTGCTCTATCTTTTCTTGTTCAGATAAAAATGACTGAAGCCTTAATTTGATGTTATCCCTATGGCGAAATTTATTGACCTATAGTGACCTTAAATGTGGCCTGACCAAATTGTTCAAATATTTTCGATCGAGGAGTAGATGGGCTACCAAACGCCGCTTACTGTTTTTTGATATCTAGCGTTGTTCTCGAGATCTTAGGGGGCGGGTACCCCCTTCCGTCAAAGCGAAGGTGGCTCAGACCCCCGTCAATGCGCGTGTTAATCTGCATTCAGCCAGGGTTCACTCGTGACCACAAAAACAGTGGGAATAACAACTGATTTTTTTCAATTGAATGAATTTTCGATTACAATATGTCGTAGCTTGTGCAAAGTGACAGATATCACAGGCTCCGCTGATTTCTCTGATGTTAACACGCGCATTAACAGGGGTCTGGGCCACCTTCTCTTTGACGGGGAGGGGGCAGGTATCCGCCCCTCCCCCTAAGATCTTAAGAACCACGCTAGATAGCGAAAAACAGTAAACGGCATTGGGTAGCCCTATCTACTTCTCTATTGGAAATATTTGAACCATTTTTAGTCATGTCACATCTAAGGTCACTAGAGGTCAAGACATGCCATCATAGGGATAACATGTAGATGCAGGTGTTTGGTGAACAAGTAAAGATAGAGCAAAACAATGTACACCATTGGAAATCCTCGCAGCAAGCCGAATCGAATGATATATACTATGAATGTCTGGAATGTACACCATAAGCGGATCCAGGGAAGGAGAAAGTGTGAACACTCAGTCCAATGAGCTCCCGGCGCCCCCTTAAACGTCCACTGCGCCCCTCTGAAAGGTGGATGACGCCCAATGGAAATGTTACTTGCCACCCTCACAGGATGCGAGTATCAGTGCCCCCGCGAATAGGATTTTGTGTCCCCTGGTCCAGATTTCCCCCGGCTACGTGCCCCCCACCCCCTCCCCACATCCGAAATCCTGGATCCGTCTATGATGCACACATGTCAAATTATCCTCAATTTCAGGCTTTTGTACCGAATCCAGTAATACTTTGCCATTGTGAGAATGGAATGATTCGGTGGACAAGCAATATAGACTCTTGAACTGTAGGCGTAGGTTCCAGCGCTGTGCTGACCACTCGTAAACTTTCTAACGGAGGAAGACTTCGCGGCGCCGCATGACGTCAGAAGGCGGCCCATGATAAACCACAATACACGATACATGATACACCGAGCACACACACTCTCACACTGACCCAGTGCGCACCAACAACTCAAGCATTCAAATTGGACCCATCGGTACGCTGCCACTGACCTTGTGGTACGTCCACTCGTCCTGTTGGCTGGGTGACCGTTCTTCCCAGCTGAAGGGCTGCGTCCTCCTGCTAGCGCGGCTACCGCGGGAGCCCTGGCTCGCCCCGCTCTGGGTGCCCTTCTCCTGCGCCGCCCCGAGTGACGACTCCAGCTGGCTGCTGCCCAGACTGCTCTCCAAGCTGCTGGGACTGCTGCCGCCCAAGCTGCCTGCCCACCAGGCCCAGCGACGTGAAGGTCGCGTCCAGCTCGTCTAACTGGTTATTGAGCTCGGCTGCAGAAGCTGCTCTTGTGCTGCTGCCGTGGTTGGAGCGTGCGGGAGCTGGACGTGCTGATGACGATGCTCCCGACGAGGGTGTTGCCACCACCGCTGATGTGGTGGTGGTGTTCTGCGGCTTTGAGCGGCGGTTTGGAGGTGGTGATTGTTCTTGAGTTGGTGTGTCCACGCCAAAGGTTTCGGTGTCTTCATTGCTGCTGACGGAGTGGTCGAAGGTTAAGGAGGCGCGTGGTGGCGTGTGGCCGGTCCGGCTGCTGCCGGCTCCCATGCTGCAGGCTTTTCTGCGCTTCCTTGATTAAATTATGACGTAGTTCTGACACTTCGTTTATGCTCTTGTAGACTTCTATACGACTGTCCCTGATTGAACCTACGTACAAACTATTGAAACTATCTGCCTTAGAAAGATAAACGCTGCACAAATCTTGTTGGAGATCAAATACATCAAGTGGTACAAAACGCACATGAAACACACCGCAGAATTTTGCGTCTTTGGGTGATCGTTTTCCCACTGGTTTCCTGCACTGATTGGTCGGATTCGAATGGTCTCACTCTTCCCCTGGTCCTGTCAACGGACCGTTTGCACTGCTGAGAGCAGTCTCTCCCTGTAGTGAAAAGGAGCTGACCCGTCTATCGTTAAAGCGGCGCCGGTGTGCTTCTCCGAAGTCGAATCAGCGACACAGCTACAGCCACTCTCCCGTACTTCCTCCCTTAGCACCAGCTATTCTTATCTCGCCGCTGCCGGGCGGAAGCTGCGCGTCACCGGAAGCCAGCCCCGACAGCTCCCTCAGCGGTATCGGATGTCCGTCAGGTGCCAGTGGTCGTCGCGCGCCGCCGACGGTCCACCCTTGGCTGTGTCACCTGGCTCACGTACCCCCGTCGACTGCGACGTCCGCCACGCCGCACTCGTCGGGATCGATGCTCGTCGCCTTAGTGCCGCCGGTACCGACCCCGGCCTGTATCGACGGCCCTCGCGTCCGGGCGCAGCGCCCAACGTGTACCGGACGGTGTATTAAGAACACGACGTTTTGGGCAACTGAGCTCGTATAGTTGTCAACAGCTATAGGTTTGTTTACGGGTAGTGGTCCAGGTGTGGGAATAGGTTTTCGGGTCGGGAGGGCATCTGATGATTTCGCATCCGTAACAAACAAAAAAGGAAAGTAATGATTGCTGAGGTTTAACGATGCGGTAACTGCCAAGGATATACGGCGTTGCCAACTCTCACCCTGTTGGGCAGGGATTTGGGGGATCGGATCGTCTTATTGAAAGGCCCCGCCGGGACTTGAATCCGAGACTGGTGACTCAACAGATTGTTATGCTATCCTCTAAGCCACCCATCCCCAATGAAAGTTAAAGGCTATCATTTGTTAGATGAATATATTTTTTCAACATACCAACATATGTTATCTTCATGATGATAATTATGAAGAAAATAGCTGTGATATAATGCAAAATTATAGAAAACAAACTGATAAGAATAGTTTACTGCATACCTAAACACGTTTCAAATGCTTATCATCAATATACAGTAAAATGAAAAGAACAAAGCACAATAGCATGCATACTGCACTTGTTCTTCGATTGGTATGAAGTATTTCATGGAGCAGTACCTCAGCACTAATTAACCAAAGACGGAAAACAAATTTCATCGCTCGGATGAATTTTTGGAGTAAAACATTCTCAGCAAGAAAGCACAAGGATTATTTGTTCCAAAAGTAACTTTGTTTGGTTCGAATACGTGATAAACCAATCTACCAGAGAGCTCAGGCTTATGACACCTGCTCTTGGCTTTTATATGCATTGATTCATTGACTACATTTAAGCTGTTTTTATTGTTTTCCTGTGTTTATCATCTTCGCAATAATTGTGGCCCCTGCCTCGTGCGGCAACTGAAAGTGCTCCATACATTGAGTGATAGGTGGAGCCAAGGGGCAACGGGGACACTTGCTCCCCCTGATCGACCCTCGGCGCCCCCTGAATGGCCTCCCCTTGAAATATCGCTTCCTCTCCTCCATCCAGGATGCGAGTATCGGCGCCCCCATGATAGGATTTGCCACCCACCGGGAAGGTTTTACCGACTTAAGTCCGAATGGTTCGGATGGCGCCCCTCCCTCCCCGACCATGTGAGCCATCCTGGATCCGCCTATGCTGTGAGTTTCATACCATCTCGATTATATGTAAAACATATTCTTTGTTGATATAATGTAGGCTTTAAACCATTACTTGTTTTATGGTAAAAACATTTGAGTCAACCATTGCATGAAACTGTGTTGGCTACACTGTTTTTCATGAGGATTTCTTACTTTACAGTAGCTGCTAAACTTATCACTTTTTTCCTTGATCTTTCAACTAACACGATGTCCAACTTGTCAAGTTTATGATTTGGGGTTCCTGCATGCGAGGATTGAAGAACCGTGATAACGCTCTTGTGTTTCTTTTTTCTTCGTGGCTATCTTTTTCTGATCTGTTAAACTGTATTTATTACATCTAGCAAGCAGTCTGATGTTATCCTAAACTTCAAAATGTTTCTGGTTTATAACTGATTTCGTCGTCCAGAACACCTGCAACGCAGATCTACAGATCTGTTGATCTATCTTGAGAGCTTTTGGAGATAATCTTGAATGCTCTAAAAAAATGTTTCCTCTAATAAGAATCTGTGTGAGCAATGAAATTCATCCTTCAGTTTTGGGTAAAGGAGTACTAAAATATTATTCTCATGAAGTGTTTTTCATTAAAAATCCAGGCCACATGTTCAGTATGTGTGTTATCGCGCTATTTATCTTGTTCTGCATAATACTGATGAACATCTAAAATCCGTTTATACAGGAAAATATAAGATAAGTGTAAGTCTGCATTCTTTAATTATTAGTTATTACTTATCATTATTAATTATTACCAGGGGCGCCGCCACTGAATTTTCACATGGGGGACGGACCAGGGCTGGTGCTGACCGGGGAGGCAAATTTTTAGCATGTTCGGTGCCTGAAAGCATTAATGACGCTGGACCAAAAATTTGGGGGGATATCCCCCTGGTTGGCCAACAGTGGGGACGCGTCCCCCCATCCCCCCGCTTTCGGCGCCCATGGTTATTGCCATCATATGTAAGTAGACTCCATAGATTTATCGGCGGAATTTTCTGGTCTGCATGAACTCTGGGTAGATTTTGGGTGTGCGACCACGATTTGATTCGGGTTCGGATTGTTTCGGGCCCATCGCACGCACCAGCGACCAGTAACTTGGGCGGACATTGTGGTCGCCACACCGTAGGGTAAGCAGCTGTCATCAACAGAGAGCCGCGGTTGCCATGGTTACTGATTGAAATGGCAAAGCCTTCGAAAACTTCTGGGATAATTCCTTGAGAGGATTTAAGGCTCACTGCCACTTCACGTGTGCCGATATTCTGAAATTAATGCGTGGTGAGACGAAACGTGCTACAGATTAGGATTTAGCTATTTTGACTTACGGGCACACAAACCTCTTAAGGTCATATACAGGGATGCGGAGCCGAGACAATTTTGGACGGCTCCGGCTCTGGTCCGGGGTTATGATTTCGGCTCCGGCTCCGGCTCCGGGTCCAAGTGTCCTAACGGCTCCGGCTCCGGCTCCGGGCAAAATAGTCGGCTCCGACCGACTCCGGCTCCGGCTCCGGCAATGTACCTATATCCAAAATGTGATCGAAACGTTCTCAAGGGCGTGAAAGTCCATCAGATATAAAGTGACTATGTATTTGTAGGAATGAAAAATGGCGACTGGATGAACGAACGCTCTTTACCAGATGCCAAAGGCCAGTGAACCTCAAAACTGGACCAACCTACACTGCAGTGCAGTCGTATGGCAAACTGCACTGCACTGTTATGGCAAACAGAAATATGGGTCAGACATGCCCGCAAACCCACATAAAAAGTCAAAGATACAACGATCAAGTAAAGCTTGGACAGCCCGCAAAGAAAAACTTCGATGAGGTAACAGCAGGGTTGTTAAAAAAATATGTTTTTACTTTTCAGATTCGAACCCACTTTTTCCCATTATATATTTAATTTTGGTTTCAATGAGCCACATTCCAAGGGTCTACGACAGCGGGAAAGATCGCCTCAAAACGGTTAAAGATTTCATGTTTCGGGCGCAATTGGCCACCCGGCGTTGCAGTCTCCACTTGTTAAATTGGGATGAAAGGGGTGCATAACCTACCAGTAAAGACAGCGTGGCATGTGAATGCGTATAAGAGCGGTAGATGGGATTTAACATGCAGGTATCTACTTGTCAGATGTATTTGCAGCGCAATACAACTGCATGTTATTCCACAAAAGACCTGAAATTAAATGATTCAGCACCCTAGTACTCTAAATCCCGACAGAACAGGAATGCCTTCTGGAGGCGAACCTTTCTCTAGTAACTATCGCTGGAGAACGTCGTGAGGCAGGTGCTTCTCCCTATTCTCCTGCGGACTATTTAAGAGCTCTGGTACTTGTAAAAGAAGATCCTGTTTCATATTTTTACCCTTTAGGTGGTTCGCGAAATCTTCCACCAACTTCACACCACGTTCTGTAGGACCACTTACGACAGTAAGTTCTAGAATACCTTGAAACAGGGGAAGCTATACCAGTCACCAGCTTCTCAACAGAGCCATTTCATGTCAGAATCTTTCAGATTCAGGCGCTCGAATACCATCCAGCTTTCAGGAATGAGAAATTGGGAGAGGCGTGGTATCGAGCCGAGCTCTTCATAGCCTCTGTCGGAAACTTTAGCCTACGTAACTGAAAGGTGGATGGTTTTGCTGTTTAGGCCAGGTAATGTATCACTGCCTTTTTACCTCCAGCATTGTGATTCTTATTTGCGAAGCAGATTATAACTTTCTGGTCACAAATAACAGTTGCGTTTGCAGATTGACTTCAGCGCCTCTACACAATACCGGAGTATTATCTCGAATTGCGCAAGCTGGTTTACGTGTGGCTGTCAGTAGGTGTTGTCTCCAACAACTGTCGGTTTAGAAGACCCGGAGCTCACCAGCGAGCCATATTATGGAATATAGGACATTTATGGCATGAAGTGCGTTCTACTACTGTGTCAGATTCCGTTCATCATTCCAGAAGATACTTAAAGACAGAATATTATAATTTTTGGAGTTTAACAACGCATCAACTGCTCAGGTCATATGGCATAAGAGGAGAGAGGGAAAGAATTAGCTCGGGCTAGAGCAGGGCGCCAGATTCTGCCTCTGGGTGGGCTCGAACCCACGACACCCAGCACATAATGAATGCCATTGGCCTAGCCGAGCGCAAGCGCTAACCGACTGAGCCACTCAGACTCCGAAATAGTTAGCGGCTTTCCTTATAAGTTGTTCTAAACCATGCATTTGGGTTCCTCCGTCGCGGATAGTCAGCTTTAGAGCCTTCTATGAGCCTCAAAGCTATCCACAAAATGCAATGCAGTGCTTTCATTAAGTTAATATAGAAATCGCCCTGAATGTGCTGAAGTCAATTTGTCATCAGCTGTGGTATCTGTGCACAGAAAGTTATGTTCTGTCGCGCTGGTGAGAACCACCATCTTGGAGGTAAGGAGCCAGTTGCACAACAATTGGCCAAAACACCAAACGATTCACATTTGACTAGCGCAGGCTTAAGTTTCCGATAGAGGCTATGAAGAGCTCTGTAAATGGTCGGTACTAAGTCTCAGCCAGCTTGCTACTCCTGACAGCTGGCTGGTATTCGATTGCCTGAATTTGAAATATTCTGACCAGAAATGGCTCCGTTGAGAAGCTGGTATAGCTTCCCCTGTTTCAAGGTATTCCAGAACTTACTGTCGTGAACGGTCCCACAGAACGTGGTGTGAAGCTGGTGGAAGATTTCGTGAGCCACCTAAAGGATAAAAATATGAAACAGGATCTTCTTTTATCAGTACCAGAGCTCTTAAATAGTTCGCAGGAGAATAGGGAGAAGCACCTGCCTCACGACATTCTCCAGCGATAGTTACTAGAGAAAGGTTCGCCTCCGGAAGGCATTCATGTTCTGTCGGGATTTAGAGTACAAGGGTGCTGAATCATTTAACTTCAGGTCTTTTGTGGAATAGCATGTATTTGTATTGCGCTACAAATACATTTGACAAGTAAATGCCTGCATGTTAAATCCCATCTACCTCTCTTATACGCACGCACATGCCACGCTGTCTTTACTGGTAGGCTATGCACCCCTTATATCCCAATTTAACAAGGGAGACTGCAACGCCGGGCGGCCAATCGCGCCCGAAACATGAAATCTTTAAAGGGAATGTGGCACCTTGGTCGAATCCTGGAATTTAGTGTTATTAGGCGTACTTTTAGTAAAAAATAATGAACCGACTCACGATTTCTCTGAAAAATGTACAATAAGCTAAATATTTGGTTTGTAAAATTACTCCTCTAGAAAAAGAAATAAATATCAGCCTGTGGATGATGTCACGATCTGGCAACCACTACCATACTTGAAACGCTTCAAGAGCTTCGATTGGCTGATGCTCATCGTGACGTCAGCATATGTCGTCACACCAGTAGTTCACAACAATGGCCGCCGGCAACAGGGGGCTGAGGGGGCTGATGTCAGGTAGGTTTTAGCTTTTTTCTACGGAAATATCGAGTTCCAAGACAAATGAAATATGGAGTACCGGGTTTTCCGACCTGCTTCACAACTTGGCTATCTCAGTTAAAATCACGCTGTGAAGGTGCCACATTCCCTTTAACCATTTTGAGGCGATCTTTCCCGCTGTCGTAGACGCTTGGAATGTAGCTCATTGAAATCAAAATTGAATAAATAATGGGAAAAAGTGGTTTCGAGTCTGAAAATATTTTTTGAACGACCCTAAGCTAACAGTCTTCAACATAAAAAACACATCAGATAGGCTGATGGCATAATTCCTTTTCGGGAAAAATCGGAACCAACCACCCTACTGCCCAGGGCCCAGCAGCTGGTTCGCTCACTACACCACCCAATCGCGGTTGGAGCGGAGCAGCAACATTGCCTCCAATATGTCTGCTCTTAGTCTGGACCTGAGATCAGTAAGCAGTAGCTTCATCGCGGAGAACAACCTCTCCACGGACACCTGAGTAACTGGTAGCGCGGCCATTACCAGGCTAGCCGGCTGAATGATGGCTGGATATCTATCTAAGATGTCGCATACGGTCGCCCTCTTTAGGCGGCCCAGGTTTTTGAAGTCGGCTTGTGCCGCATCGAGTGACGGGGATGCTGTTTTCTGCGCCTTTTGCCCTGGGTTCTCGACAGACCTAGTATAAACTACTTCTCCGAGTGCATGATAGCTCTCCTGGGGGGGAGGTGGGAGCAAAGATTTTATTGCTCGACAGACCTAGTGTAAACACCTTTTTGAAACAATTTCTTCTGCCTTAGCGGGGCCAAAAGATAGTCTGCCCCCTTCCAGGGCTTTGGGGGGCATGACCGGAATGGCATCCCCCGGCGTCTGTCAACAGAGGCGGATGCAGGCCGACGGTATGGGGTAAATCGTGAAAAACTTATGGTTTTTAAGAAAATCGCCAAAAATTGGGAAGTTTGGGGGGCAAATGCCTCTTTTTCTCCCCCCTCATGGACCCGCCAGTGTCCGCCAATGCTTTCATTTGTTGCCAATTTCTGCCTGCCCAAGAGTGAGACCGTCTACGGAACACCCTAGTTGCAATATTTCATTAATCTCGATGTACATAACATATTGAGAAACTGAAATATTTCAGGTGAATAAAGGAGTTTCCATGCGACATCTCACGAGGTAAAATGTGACCATTTCACGTTTGATTTGTGGTAATTTTAGAGCTCTTTCGGAGCCGGAGCCGGACCCTTTCTGACGGCTCCGGCTTCGGCTCCGGCTCCGATCAAAAGTGTTTCGGCGGCTCCGGCTCCGGCTCCGGGCAGAATGGTCGGTTCCGACCGGCTCCAGCTCCGGCTCTGGCTCCGCATCCCTGGTCATATAGCGCCCAGCTAAAAATGAGAGAAATGAGTTCTCGAGAAGGATATAGCTAACATCCTTGTGAATTTTGTAGAAGACATGAAGGAACACAGTAAATACACTCACAAGTTTGTGTCTCTAGTACCAATGTTGAAATATAGTTTCAGCTCTTTTTACCGGAGTTTGAATTTAAAGTTATCCTTAAATATTATTTTGACCCTGCAGCTGCTCTTTTGTGAATGAAAACGTAAAATGTCTGTAGGATGCCATATACTATTACTGAGTGGGCGTGCAGCGTCCGGGAGATCTCTCCATTCGTGTGAATACAAATTTGTGCGCGTGCCGAGATATCCCGAGCCATGGAAAGATTGAACAAGATGATGTTGATGTATTGGCTCACATCTTGAATGAACGCTGAGAGCATCAGTGGTAGCCCGTCAAAGCCAACACAAAGCTATCAGATTGCTGTGACCATACAGAATAATTCAACGCTAAGCGAAACCACCCCGGTGGGCCTCCGAGCCACCTTCGCCCTGGCGGGGTGTTTTCAAACGCTCCCCTCGAACTCGGCTCATATGCGGAATAACGAAAAAGGCGAGCACTGGTAGATAGCCCACAAAATCAATGAAGGAACTATATCAGTCCTTTTCGGCTCAGATGATTGTTGAGGTCACGACAGGTCAAAGAAGGTAGTATGCTAGAGTAGATTCTTTGGGCCCTACGCCCGCTAGAGTTAAGTTAGAATCATATCTAGGCACAATTCGCTTTCTCTCGTTACACTGAATCGAATTATGTATAAAAGTATAGCATAATAATAATGATACTCATGGCTATATCAGGTCAAAACATAATACCCTGACCTAAGGTCAGGTCAAGATCGCCATGTAAACTAGCATAGTCAATATGCATACGAATCGATTCGCAATAGCAATCCAAACGTAATGGTATCAAAATAAAAATTTTATCGTCACTTTCTGCAAACTTATTGACTCAAGTCCGGCCACCTGCTTGAGTAACCCCAGATGACCTCTCAGAGGTCACAGGTCCAAACTTGCAACATGAAACTATAAAGGGGTTAGGATGTCATTATTTGAAGAATACTAAGGTTTCCAAACAGTATCTTCAGAAATAGAGCAATTTTCGGCAGTTTTCCATCTTCCTTATGCATTTTCAAGAGAGAGACCTGTACCTGACCCTAGGTCATCGATATTAAAAATCCCGGAACACATTGCGTAGCCCTTGTTGGGCCCATTATGTGGTATAAGTTTCGATCTGATAGATTCACCTTTTTCTTATTTATGCCACCTTAAACATTTTTGGAGGTAAAGTCACTTGACTCGCACTGGTGACCTGACTGAGATGACCAAACCTTAAAATTTTTGGAAAAATTGCGGAATTCATCAATAAAAAGGTGTGCCAAGTACGACAGCGCTTCGCGCCGCCGGTTTTTCGTTCCTCCGGAAAAACCCAAGGGATGTTCAAACCTCCTCCCAACGGTCAGAGGGTTAAAGGGAGATACGCGAAAAAATTTATTGGCTAGATCAAAAGGTCATTAAAAGTTGTTTCAGAAGTCCTATTCTCATTTTTGCGAATTCGGCCTGCAAACGCCTTAAAATCACACTCAAAACCAAAATTTATAGACGATTTTACCGGTACACCTCTAATCGGTTTAAATGACGTACCTCCGGCTAAGGCTATCAATTTCTCTAAAGAACCGGTCCTATTTTTCCTAAGCAGTGACTTGAAAGTTTTGAACTGTTGAAAAAAGTTATTTTGAAAAAGCTACAGCCAAAAATAATATTTAAACAGAAATATAGGACTTTTAAGAAATCACAATTGACCAATCAGAAGGTACAGCCACTTCATAGGGGGTCACGTGACCTTTCTGATGCAAAAGTTTCGTCATCGTGGGGCTGAAGCAGAAAACGACTCAAGACCCGAGGTACGAAACGGCTAAAGACTTGAGTAATTATGTTTTTTTCCGTTTCTAGGGCAAACTGATTCATTTTGTAGTTTTTAAAGGCTTTGTAAAATTAATTCAAATACAAATACAGGAGAACCGACATTTTTATTACAACAAAAACATTACTCTTCAATTTTAATTAGTTTTCGAAAAGTAAGTGGTCGATGAGGGTTTCAGGATTTTATCGGAACTGTTAACTTATTTCGATAATAAGTGAGTGGCCTCCCAAAATTTTGCCGAAGATACAGCAATTATTGACAGTTTCGTTATCAGGATTTTTCAAAGAGGAAGAACTTACAATAATATTTTTTCTTGTATCTCCCTTTAACGATTAGGTCAAGAAAGCACAACTGCAAACGTCGATGCCATAAGCCGGTACAATGTGTCACTTCAGGAACTCTTACCGTTCAGGAAGTCGCTCACGTTCACATAGCGAAGGTCAGAGCCAGACAGACGGCCCCAGGCTCAGACAGCCAGACATCTCGGTTATGCAAATTAATTGCGCCAAAAATCACAGCACTATCGTAGCTCAAAGCCATTGTCCTTCAATATTTACGAACTGGTAGCCTCGACAAAGGCGGCGATATCCAGAAACCCTCTGGTAACCTCCACCCTCTCAAATCGTGAACTCGACGCAAACTCAATCGCTTAAAATTTCTCATATGATGACCCGAATCGACACGACCCAACCTAATGAAAATCGACCATCGCGTTCAGGAATAGCCTATAGATCTGCGAATAGTTGTCGTACTGGAGTGAAGCTTGCGCTCATTGGCACCGGCATTAATCCAATAATATGCCAATAAAATTTTCGAACAAAACTGCAACCCTAAATACAACGGTTGTGTTTCTCTGAGGCCTTGCAACACCTTGAAAATAATAATTTTGAAACGTTTTCACGCTGGAAAACGAAGTATTCGTTTTTCTCAAGAGTTTTTGGGCGCTAGTTGATGTTGATTAAGCTGGAAAATACGTGTATTCAGAAAGTCCAAAGGAAAAATGAAGCAGATCACCGTGTAATTATTTTCCTATCGATTTTGGTTGTTGTCTCCATGTTAATTGGTTGCATGACATTCATTTCTCGCAGCCGGACTTACCGTGCGCTTTATTCTTAATCATGTGAGAGCGTGAAGATGAGCGATCCAGAAATGTTTAAGTCAGCCGTCACTTGCCATCTTGAAGCAGCCGCGTCCGCTCGATTGCACTGGTCAACAGCCAAAATGGATCTGGCACGTGAACACCTGTTTCTGCCTATTTCGATACCGCTGATTTCAAATTTAGTAACCGTTTTTTTGCTATCGGACCTGGTTTCTTCTCCAGAGCATACCTGGTGTATAGCCCCTACACTTCTCACACACTGTCATCAGCCTGGACTTTTGTGGAAAAATATAGATCAAGGATGTCGAGAATCCGGATTATGTGCACCCAGACAATGCAGCTTGTCAATATACACGTGAATTTATTGCAACGAAAGACTACCTCGCATTTAACCCTTGCCCGGTGGCGGCGGCCACCTCGCCCTGGGGGGCTAAAGACCCCACGACTCAAACTAGAGCTGAAGCGCAAACGGCAATCAGCCCTCAAAATGATATCGAATACTTGGTTTTTTGTGTCATATAAGGTGGTAAATAGGTAATGCTAGATGGGTACTAAAACCTTAATTAACTACATAGCTAAACATTTTCTAACCTAGCTCTTGATGAGCTCATTATAGTGACATTATTTGTGTGGTAGCCTGGGCTTGTGATATTGTATTTAAGCCCACCACCCATGCATAAGGGGTTTACTTTTTGCTATGCACAAAGATAGCCATTATGCACTTCACCTTTGTATACATCGAATATATATATACTATGCGAATTTAAATTTACTACCAGTTCACTTACGTTATGTATTGTATCATTTGACATCTTAAAAACTTTGGTTAAATAAAGCTCTATTTATTTTATTAAATTTATAAAAAAATGCTTTAAGTACCTTTAAGGTGGCAATGTAACCATGTTGTTACATCCATACTTACTAAACCATTATTCCCGTATTGAATCACACCAGACATTAAACCAAAATTTGCTTTGTGAATAACCCTTTTATTAGTTGTATTGCCGGCCCCACCAGAAATTGAATGTAAATAAAGGTGTTAAGTGTAGGAACATTGTACATTGAACTGAACAAGGTTTGCGCTCGGTCGCACAAGCTCGCCGGTATTGTAGACCGAGAGGTGACGTCGCAACATTATATGATGAGGATTTTATGTCCGAGTCACCTCCCTTGAAGGTCGAGCCTAAGTAAGAAGTCACAGGTCAAGGTCGTACCACCATTTCTAGGTCATTGACCCTAGTGCCTTTGGTCGGATGATGCAGCCTAATATGGCGTATATCATGATATGACGTCATACGCTAGGTCACTCAATCTTGAGCTCAAAGTCGCAGGCTCAAGACAAAGGTCATGGGTCAAGGTCAAACCTTATTTTCCGCCCGACGGTTGCTACTAGTGCTAGTTGCAGTACACGTTATAGGCAAAATGTAATATTTTGACGTCAAAGGTCAATGGCCTTGAACGACCTTGGCCTAAACGTTTCAGAGAACATTGCCTCAGACCTTTCCTCCGATACTTTAGGTCACTTTCTCTCCATATCCGGCTTCTCATCGCATAATCACGGTATTTCCCAATGGCTACCCTGCACATACAGAATTTGACCTATATGGCCTCGTTTTACCTTGAATATATTGACCTAGGTCTATGAAAATCGGGTTTAGGGTAGAATACCCTAGCCTCCACAAACACCCAAACCTTCATTTTCCTAGACCTCTTGGGTTTTGCGCTGTCAATGTCACTGATGCCAAGTAGGCTTGCACAAAGACGACACACTACGTACTGGATCCCAAAATTCTGATCTGATATAGCATTTCTGCTGCCAGATTCGTGTTCAGCGCCACAAACTACCTCAGAAACGAACTATTTTATATTGGATCCACGACAAAAGTTAAATTTTGTTGAGCAGTGTTATCTCCAATAGAGGCATTCTACCGGGACTTTTTTATTAACCTCCCCCTCT
Organism: Lepas anatifera; assembly: GCA_034440635.1. NCBI lineage: Eukaryota > Metazoa > Arthropoda > Thecostraca > Lepadidae > Lepas > Lepas anatifera. The sequence goes on from JAOTON010000011.1 coordinate 172,437, forward strand.
CCATTTACAAGGCAGCCAGGCGTACCAGGCCTAAATGATGTATCAAATAATAAAAGTAGCCTGGAAAGCCGCCTCGAGGAGGCAAAACGCCCACGTAAATGTCCCTTATTTCTCAATGAGTTCATATAAGCTAAGATTGCGCTCTTCAGATCATTAGGAGTTTATTGATAGCCCTCAAGCTCATTAAGATACCAGTTTGTACCCGACAAGCGAATGTAAAGGAAAGGGTTTGCCGCATGTTATGGACTCCACTCCAATTAACGCCATATGGTGAGATGAAAGCGAGAGTCATCAGCCGCGTTTCCTGTGACTGCACACATGGACCGGTTTTGGTTCGAGCTATGCTCGCACACGTTGTGATGGTGCATGTCAAGAGCATCATGCGTACTAGCATTTAGCTTTGTGCAGCATGACTTCAAGCTGCGTCTCGGCGAGCCTGCTTTAGGTGAGCAAGTACATTGTATCTGGATGCTGAACCGCATAGAGATGTGGGAAATCCGTACACAGTGTTATTGTCTGTAAATCCTCTCTGGTCATGTGAGTGTAGCTCTCAGGATCCTCTGGCTGGCTTACTGATGGCTTAGGTATGATTGGCTTACGTGGTATTTCGAGATCCATTTTGTCGGAATTGTTTAATGACTTTTGTGTTGACTTTCTTGTGGAGAGAAAGATCGGAATTGCGGTAATTTTATGCTGTAATAGTTTTAAGTCGATATTTTTGCATTTCTCCTTACCCTGATTAACCCTATTTCCGTCAGACCCTAAGATCTCGAAATCTACCCGGCAGCGTGAAACCTCGGTGCGAAAGCTGGTGAACAAAATCCCACACCAAGCTTTTTAAGACCAAGCTTGACCAATCTTTTTAAGGTAGCATCTTGCTTTCTAATGACGATTTGCCCTTTTCATTCTTATATGGCACTTACTTTACTTGTCTTTCATTTCCGTGATTTGCCTTTCCTTTTACTTGCCTTTACCTTCCGTAATTTGCCTTTCCTCTTACTTGCCTTGCACTTCTGAATGATTGTTTTACCTTTGTGTATACAAATTCTGCAGATTTTACGATGATCATATGTTGCGAAAGCTAAGGCACATCTTTTCCATGCCATGAGGTTAGACTCATGAGGGGCGTACCATCGAAGACATACTTGTTGTGGTTGTGTTTAAAGGGAATAGGACACCCTCATGGTATTTAGACTGATCTATCATTTGCTCCCCCTTATGGTATTTAGACTGAGCTATCATTTGCTTTGAGCACACCGAAAAGTTATTGGTTTCGCCGGATTCTACTCTCAGCACAGACCAATTTACCTCAAATAGAGAGTTCTCGGACAAGTGAAATATTAATCCGAGGGTTTCTAGCTGGTATGCTCTATAAAACGACTACCTCAGTTCAAACACCGTAACAATAGGACCAGATTCGCCTTAACCATATTCTCGTCAAGGGGGAGGGGGGCAAAATCCACCACTCCCACATGTTTTCAAAGATATATCCATAACAGTTCTTGATAGGCCTTTGAAAATTTTTGGGTTTTCCTCAAACTAAATTAGGCAGACTCACTGAAAATTTTCCGAAGATATATTTACCAGAGACGGAATTATGGCCAGGCATGCAGGGAGGATCTATTCCCAAATCGAGTATCATATACGGTGCGTTCTCTTTACAAAAAAATCCTTTATATTAAGAGCTGTTGGAATGTTTGAATGTTGTTAATAAGCTGTCAGGTGATTTTTTACTTTAAATTTTCATATAATTTTCGGTAGAGGTGGTTCTAGCAACTGAAAATTGGAGGTTTCAAATGTGATTATATTGAATTCTTGCACATTAAATAAATCACTAACAGGACAACTGGGAGGAAAAAAGGCAGAAACGCCATACTTCGGATCCTGTATTATATGACAGTAAGATGCCATAGGCGTGCTCAGGTAATGAAATTAAGGGGCCTCACCCATGTGCAAGCGTATTTTAGAATACTAAGTGCAAGGAATAAGACAATCATCCAAGACTGAAAAGAGAACAATTCATCCATAGGCTCAGTAAGGTGACGAGATCATTCAGAGCCCCCTCCCCCTGCTTTGGCATGGGCGGATAAAGTTTGGGCAATATGAAAAGTATCACCTTCGCCAAGGAGCATTAGCGCCTACCTTTAGGCATTAACAACATGCTTCCTGCTCCATTATTTTGCTTTCTGTATTCGCCTCTGGTTATGTTTTTAGACATTTGAGCCTTTCTCTATGTCGAAGCTGTTACGCAGGATCTGATGTTTGCTAATCCATGTAACAAAAAAAGTGGTAAACTATATATACTTTACCATATAGCGCTGGCCCTAGATCCACCATTCAATTGTGAATTTTCCCATAACTGAAAGATATAAAAACTGTGCATCAATGGTCTGTCAAGACCTACTGGTTGTGTGAAAGTCAAACCACAGGACGAAACGTTATGGAGAATCTAAAAAGCGGGTAAAACAATGTATATTTTGCGCGCCCCTACCCACAATGTTAAACAAGATTAAGTTGTACTTTTTTTAAAATAGTGGGTTCCGTGTGAGAAAAATTGATCCGACTTTGAATCTATGAAGCCAGACGAGAAGATTCTGATGGTGGGAAGCCAATTCCACCCCCCCCACACGCCCCTGACAGGAATAGAGGTAGCCAGGACCCTGCCAGGAATGGGGTTATGTAAAAACAGTTACATGAGACTGAGTGTCATAAATAGTTCCATAAGCAAATTACTCGCATAAGAAAACAGTGTTGGTTGGCTTATGACACAGTATTGCCTGGATCGGTAACAGGTCTTGTAGCAGCGATTTTGAAACCAAAGCTATCCAGCCGATATTAACAGCGGCTTTCTCCGTTTCCCGGCTCTCCGATCTGATAAGCTCAAGCGCTCATTAATTAGTCAGGTCATCCAACAGATGCTCCTCGTGCGGGAAGTATCAGTTCCTCGTTCGGCCGTGTGAAGAAACAGTTCCTGGGTGTTGTGAAACTCACGTAACAGACTGATCTGAGAGCTTTGAAAGCAGGAAAAGTGATTTGTTAATTGGTGGCTAGAAAACGGGTTATTCTTCCCGTTGTCGTTATCAAAATAAATTAAGAACAAAGACCGTAGTAGTTATGTATGTATGTAACGGGTTACATTTTTTTCGTCCGGCTGTTCTGGGGAGGGTTGGAAACCTCGTTAAAAAGGCATATATTGTCACCAGACCCAGTCTTTATTATACCTATTCTTATGGAACACGCAGAGCGGTCCTTGCACACCGCCAGGGTGAGCCGGAACCGCATCACGTGCGCTGTGGCCTGATGTGAGCCAGGCCTCCAGAGACGGGTCACGCGCTTGGCCATCCCGTGACTGAAAATCACGTGAACGGAAGGCAGGAGGGGGTACCCTCGAGAAAAGCTGGACAGTCGCGCTGGAAGTGGCGAAAAGGTCGGAAATGGGTTGAATCAGGAAGAGGATGATAATCGGGACAGAAGGAGCAGGCGTAACAGAAGAGACAGCCGGGTAAGGAGGGATGAAAATGTCGGAGGTGGCTGGAGATAAGGACAGTGGGGGCGGAAGAAATCAAGAGGCAGGAAACGGACAATGGATGAAATGGATGGAAAGAAGGTCAGATAGGAAGAGAAAAAAATAATTTGGGACTGAAAATTCAGACCTGAAGAATTCGAGATGTAGAAAAAGACGGAAGGAACGAGGGAAAACAAGAGGTAGAGATAGGAGAAAGAGGGAAGCCGATCGTGGAGGCCTCCTCCAACACAGAAAAAAAGGTTCTGAACAAAAGAAGTCAAGGGGCAGCAAGCAAAACAGGGACTAAGTCGAAAAGAAACTCTGGCTATCCAGCTACGTAAGTACCCCTGGAGACATCCCCTCCGTATCAACCCCTTCCCCCGAACCGAAAAATGGACCCCTTTTCAAAGAAACAAGTCGAGACCTTCCCAGGGCAACGGACTTAAAATCTAAAAATGTGACCCAAAGACGCGTAGAACCGAAAACGTGGTAGACAAAAGTACCTATAGATATAAGCGTCGAACCCCTGCGCCCGTCAAAATTTTGCCTTAATCGCTTTTGCCTTTCTTGACTCTTCTCAAATCGACTATAGCGTGGCGCCGACGTTTTTTTGTATGTATCGTTTTGCGTGTGTATGTGAGAGCGTATCGCTGGTATGTGTGTGTGTATGTGTGTGTGTGTGTGTGTGTGTGTGTGTGTGTGTGTGTGTGTGTGTGTGTGTGTGTGTGTGTGTGTGTGTGTGTGTGTGTGTGTGTGTGTGTGTGTGTGTGTGTGTGTGTGTGTGTGTGTGTGTGTGTGTGTGTGTGTGTGTGTGTGTGTGTGTGTGTGTGTGTGTGTGTGTGTGTGTGTGTGTGTGTGTGTGTGTGTGTGTGTGTGTGTGTGTGTGTGTGTGTGTGTGTGTGTGTGTGTGTGTGTGTGTGTGTGTGTGTGTGTGTGTGTGTGTGTGTGTGTGTGTGTGTGTGTGTGTGTGTGTGTGTGTGTGTGTGTGTGTGTGTGTGTGTGTGTGTGTGTGGGTGCGTGCGTGTAATGTATAGAGCAGATGTACGGGGGAGAAATTCATTATGATTCCAGGTAATTCGTTTTTTTGGGGGGGCGAGCTAGCGTGAATTTGCATATCACGAAACCTTAAATCGTAACGCCCCGTGTTGATGGAAAATATATTTGCATATGGACTCTGTGACTGTGACTCTGGGACTCTGAGACCATGCACGCACCAGAATGATAGCAGGACGTGGCGAAAGTCATTCAGCCTCTGAGCAGCCAAGTTTCAGAGGAATTGTATCCCCTTGAACTCTACTTATTTTTAAACGGTGCAGTTTTCAACCGGAGGGGGGCACTCAACGTACACACACTTTTCTCTACCTTTTGTTGGGTTCCCCTCCAATTTTGCGTAAATACGACTTGTTCGTATACCTCGGCTGTTAAGACGATGAATGATCGAATAGACTGCACCAGTAAACGAGTAGAGACCTGGATCGAGATGAACAGGGGAAAATGAGGAATGACGTTCTGTTAGCCGTACCCTTGTGTACAGCGTGTCTGTGGGCTACGGTGGGTGGGTCGTTTTCGGAAAGTACGCGAACGCGTTTTTTCCAATATTTGATCACCTGTCTCCGAAGCAGCCCGAGGCGCGGGCTGGACTCTAGGGCGTCCTTGCTCAGCAGAGGCGGTTGATGTGGTTCTGAAAGTGGGTGGGTTATGCCTGCATAGTGCCTCCAGTAGAATAGTCAGAGATACCGGGGTAAGGCCAGAGGTGCACCCGACGAGAACCGCCCAGATCCCGTAAGGCGAGAGTCGCTGGGAAGGCAGAGGCGCTGATCCTTAAGAAATAGATCTAACCGTCTCCGCTCAGCATACTGACGACTTAACCCGCGCCCCACCGGGGGTCCGGCGCCACCTTCGCCCCACCGGGGGGCCATCGATGGCCCCCTCTAACTCCGAAATATGGGCGTTAGCGCAAATCTGCAAAGTGCAATAGAAAGCTCGCGTGAATTCAGTAAGAAATTACTTGCATGTTTTAGTGCTGGTCAATGGTTTGACCTCCAGAGGTCAATTAGGTCAAGATCGGCTATTTTCACTCAAATATGCAATGATTAAGCAAACTGGGCATAACTCTTATGTCATTAGAGTATTGAGGCCTGGTAAAGTACATTTGATAGCAAATTGCCTGTAATTTTTCCGCTATGTGGAACGTAAAGACCTCCCGCCAGTGGTTTGCGCCAGAGGTCCTCGTGACCTAATATGACCTGAGGTCACGAAGGTCAAAAGTGACCTTGCCGTATATCAAATGAAGCCAGTGACAGGGCAAACACGATGGTGTTTGTTTCACCGCTCTAACTCAATTAGGTCAAAGTTATTGTCAAATACTGTTTTTGACCTCCGGTGACCTTGGATGACCTTGGGAAAGTTAAGGGCAATATGACCCCTGGGATCCGTAAAGGGTGTCCTAACGTTGTTCTGAGCAGTCTGAGTATTTGAATATTTTTGTGGCTTTTATATATGAAATAGCTTTTCCCCATGCTTTTCCAATGGGAGGGTCGCCTCGTGACCTGACCTCGGGCACGAAATCGAAAATCCCGGATATACCCTTGTAGCCCTGGAGGGTCATGAAGTGTGGAAGTTTCAATCGATCGACTTTGAAATGTGCTCTTACGGCTCTAAAGTGAGTGAGGTGACCTTGGTTGCCTCGTCTGGTGCCTGACCTTGGGTGACCCGGGGTAAAATTTCAGATGATGGGAAAATGATGCAGTGGAGGTGGCCCTACCGCGGTGCTGCGCCTCGTCGTTTTTGCTATCCCGAAAACCTTAGGGGCCATCGATGGCCCCCGGTGGGGGTTAAAACCCAGCCAACGATCTCATCGCGCATGATACGTTGCGCTTATTGGAGGGATAGGGGCAAAATTGGCTGATTAGTGGCGGGCGCTCGAATCCCCTATCTTTTTCAAATTCTCTGGCCTAAAACAGGGGGGTGGTGGTGATTGTAATTTTGTGCGTTATTTTTGGACTTACCCGGTATGCAGAGTTTCCTAATCAGTTGAGGAACATTGGAGGGAGGGCTAGTCAAAACGGGAGGGTCTCGTGTTTTTTTCGAGTAGATTTCGAGGGGGACATATGACTTTTTTGTAAAGAAATTTTACTATTCTGTTTTTTTCATAACTCAAGTGACGAGGGTAGCTTTAAGGACCAATGGGTTTTTACACGAGAAAGAACTGCTCAAATGCTTAGATGGCACTATAGCCCATAAAATTAAAATTGCTTAGATCGCACTATAGAAAAATTAAAAGAGAAATGCTGACATTGCAAAAGGGGATGAGAGCGAAAAAGTTAGTCACCCACGCGGAGGCTAGACCCGCCACCTATATGATGACCCAAAACTGACCCGCCTCATAGAGAGCAAGCCGATCTAACATCGCCGGGACGGCCTCTGCTCTCAAATAAATATTTGTTTGTTGTGTGAGCCCCTTGAAAAGGGTGGTCCCATTACATGTGCATACATGTGATAGTAAGTGATCTCCTTGAAAATGGGGGTGAGATACTCCCAGAACCGGTCGGATTGTATACTGTGACGAGGCTTTGTTTATCAATACATGTTCTACTAATTCTTTATTTAAGCTCACGCACTAAATGCCTGTAAACATTTAGATTTTCAAGCATGGAATCTTTCGAAAATCACTGTTCAGAGGGTGCTGCAAGGTCTCGTGGAAATTTCCACCCCCGGTGTGTTTTGTTGTAACGGTCTAGCTTGGAATTTTGATACATTGAATTGAATTGATGCAGCTACCTGAGTGATGGTGTCAATTGCATTTACCAACGTTAATTACTAGCAGAGTAATAAGCTCGTCCAAAGCTTTAGTACGGCCGGGCCGGGCTGGGCTGAGTCATGTGTAAATTTGTATTCTAACTCAGAGGTAGACCTCGCGGACGCTTCGCGTCCGCTCGGTAATAATATATAATTTAAATTTAAACTTCCCATTCTGTTTGATTGTTTGTTGGTTAACTATGTTGTCCAAGTCCTCAAATTTGAAGGGATTCACGAGTGTGACGATTGGTGAAGGAGCCTTTAAAATTGGTCAGTCATTTTCTTACTTGTGGCTTTCAAAATCAGATCTGTATTTTTAGGCTATCCCAATCGCATGGTCTCGTCAGTTCGCCTGCACTGTAGACCAAGTGATGACGTAATAACGTCATATAATCGGAGTTATATATCAAGGTCACCCCAAATAAAGGTCAAGTTCAAAGGTCACAGGTTAAGGTCATTGACCCCAGTGTTCCGGTCAGATGACATTATTCAGTATCGCGTATATTATGCTATGACTTCATAGTCAAGGTTTCTCAATGTCAACATCAAGCTCAAATATCTTTTTCAAGATCAAACCTTCATTGCTGCTCAAAAGGCGAATAAGGTTCCAGTTATATTTTACATTATGGGGAAAATTTTATATTGTTGCTCTATAGGCCAGTGACCTCGCGTGACCTTGACCTCAAACTTTCAGAGAACTTTGTGTGTGATATTCCCTTTATGATCATAGTCCACTTTCATTGTATTCCCGGTTTTTTCGCATAATCATGCCATTTATCAATAGTTCTCCAGCACGGCAACGACCTTGTAGTTGAAGCGCCCTAAAACCCCAAACAACAAAAAACCAGATAAGTTGACATTTACAGCCTCGTTTGACCTTGAAGGTCTTGACCTAGGTCAATGAAAATCGACGGTAATGCAGATCAACATTGCCTTCACACACCTCCAGACGGATGTTTTTCTAACACTCTTGTTGTTTTAGATCTCAGTGGAGGGGGAACTTTAGGACCCCCTCCACCGCGCGTCGACGCCAGACCCCTCTTCACTGCGCGGGTTAAGGATAGCGCTCTCAGTTAATAATCAATCTGTCTTGGGCTCGAAGACCTCTCGGGATGACAAAGCTTTACACGTAAGAACCACTCCTTTATTATGGTTATGTCTTAACAAAGATTCTCATCGACGAGTAGAGTTGTATCTTGGAGCAGAGGTGATATTAAGTTGCGCGGTGTTTCGCGGTAGCACTTACCGACACTCAGTGTGCATGTTTCATTGAGCAGTGGCAGCCGATCTGGTCTCCCGCGGCTTCGTCAGGGGCCGACGTTTCGTGACCGCTCGTGGTGCGGGGAACTCGCGTCACGCACCAACACTCCGACATAATACCGACCCGCGCGGCGAGCGCGCGCCGGTTCGCGGCTGGTTTCACTTTTGTCCGACGGGGAGTCAGCTGCGTGCGGAGTGTCGCGCGCGACTCTGGAAAAGGACAGAACACATCCCCAGCTGACGAGGCCGGGCCGGCAGTTTTCTCTGTCGGAGTCGCCACGCGGTAGAATGACACGGGACCGGCTGCCAACCGGTGGGGATTGGGTAACGCGAATGTCAAAAGGTGATGCCCCGGGCCGCAGGCCGGGCGGCGAGCGGAGCCGTTGCGACAGATGTTCTCAGTTGCGCTCACTTCCTCAGCCGAGCCCCGGTCACGTGACGCAGCTCTGACGATACCGGCGCTGCTTACCAGTCGGAATGGCTAAGTGAAATGGAACAGGTCCTGGCGCTTCAGCTGAGGCGACTATCGGAAAGGCTCTACCGCGTTAGAACACAACTGGAGAAATGGACTTCTGGTTTTTCCGTAACTTTAGAAATAATGGTAAGCGGGCGCAGATGGACATGGTTTAACGGCAAGCTTCAAATTTTGTTAGTTTGGAAAGCTCATAATAGGTCGCAGTGTTGCATAATCAAGGCAGTATTTTGGTTGCGCTTGCATCTGACGCCAAACAAAAAAACAGTATTTCCGTATTTATAAACAGTATTTATCGAGCTGAAATCATAATAACTTGGTTCGCTTTTTCCGACACAAGTTTGTTTTAATTGGGAGGGGTCTGAATCCGCCTGTGGATGGGGATGGTTAGACACCGATTACAAGTCCATACACATCGAATTCCTACCTTATGAGGGCTGCGGCCCCTGTATCACCGCATGATCACTTGTCTGCGACAAGGCTTGCAATTAGGCTCAAACGAGGACGAACCCATTTGGACATAGATCTCATCTCATACTACAACCATGTTCGTGTGGATGGGAAATTTCTTCTGACGAATGAATCTGCATCGTTATCTCTCATACGGTCATGTGGGGAAACATTTTCTATGGACTCATATTGCTGAAGTATTCCCGAACATTCTTCATATTCATTGCTTAGTCAATCCGACCATGAAAAGCTTGGTCACAGGCCTTATTTAAGATGCGGTATCACTCTGTGTAAAACACAAAAGTGACGTTAAATGTCTGCGGGCATTGGTAAGTATCTCCCTGTACTACCACCATTATTATCTTTGTCCCAGCAGAAAGGCTGCAAAACAAGTTTAGCTACTACTCCCGTAGATAAGTAGAATCATACTATATATGCCGTTTTTTCCGGTTTTTGTAGCACCAATCGTCACGTTTTTTGTTCGCGTATGCGCGTGACCACGTTTTTTTTACTGCGTTGGTACCCTCCAGTGCTCGGGTCATGCCTTTTGCGGAATACTGTGGCTTGACGTCTTGTAATATAACAAAAAATCGGAAATATCCTTTGCCCAGCACTGTTATTTAACAGATTGACAACTTTAGCGGATTTTACTTAAAACCATTTTCGTCCGGCCAGTGGTAATCCCTGCTACACATGCCTTTGAATAATGAAAAACAACAACGGTCACGATAGTGATTTTAAAGTGGTGTAATTTTTTTCTTCACTCCGTGCCTGTCTTCTTCCACATTACCATATTCTTGAAAATTTCATATTTTACAATCAACATGTTGGGGTGATAAGAAATTTCTATTACATCATACATTTAAATGCCCTCCAGCAGCAGACATTGGGAGTTAAGCCTTGAAACAGAACCAGAAACTGACAGAGCGCTGGAAGCGAAACTCTTTAGGATAAGAGAGTGAACCTCTAATTTTGTTTTTCTAAAATGGGTATTAGAGCACAGAGCTGATGCATTCATGATTTTGACGGAGAAGGAAGTACCACATGGTGCACTTAAAGAAATGATAGGTATTCATACCATTGTTGCTTTGGTCTACAGAGCCTGTGCCCGGCTTACCTACCATGCCTGTTTTGTCACCCTCTCCTCTAAACGATATGAAAAATCGCATTGCCACAACTTGTGGTTTTCAGTGGGTCTAGTATGTGATATGGATATTAAATCTTTAGATTGAACCTGTGAAAACTGGGTCCACTTGAGAAAAAAATGGAGGTGAGGTCACTTGACCTGGCCTGAGATAACCCGGTCTTAGGGTTTTGTGGAAAATTATGCGATTGATTAAAAAGAAGGTGCTTGATGTACGGTGGAGCTTCGCGCCCCCGTTTTCTGGCACCGTCCGAAAAAAATTCGAGGGGCTGTTCAAGCACCCTCCCCCACCGGGGCGAGGGTTAATGAGTGCTAGTCACCTAGTTTACGGGCTGATGACAAATGAGCTTCTGTAGAGAAGCCTGTGGACTTTCAGCTCCTCATTGAACTTTTGCATTTTATTGCAATCCTTATAATCCGGACCAATGACCTATGAGACATTGACTGGCTTTCTTGGGGAGGTGAATGGCCTCTCTCTGCAACCTTGGCCGGCCACGTCAATGCTCGTAATTGGGCGAGTGTGCCAGTTGGCAGTGCCCTTAATTAGGAATAATTTCATTCGCACCGTTGACATAAATACATTGATCAAATTCTAGCGCAAACAATCAGGCGCATGAATTTAGCTATTGGTTTGTTGCCATCTGTTTTATCTTAGGTGAAGAAGGGCTACTCTCCCGAGCTTTGCTTTGCCAGGCATTTTAGCTAAGCTATACGAGTGGGGTAGCTTAGGCCAGGCCATCTTAGGCCAGGTCAGGTCGAGTGACCTCGCCTCCACATAGATATGATATTGAGAACCCGCCCTCTAAATTCATACGGATGTCGCTCCACTATTTTTCTGTCATTTTAGAATATATAGATGTCAATGAACCCAGCTTATCTCAGGTCACGTGAAACGCCTCGACTGTCGTGAACAGGTAAAACTATAAACATTTTGAGAATTCAGATGGGAAACACATATTGAGATTTTTCAGTTATTTGACGCCCTGCGGTTTCTGTTAGTTCTTCAAAGGTTTTAGTTTTGTGACAGATGCGGTTCTATTTAAGTGATCCCCCGCAGGGGACCGATTTTCATCTGCCGGACTTTTTTGCACCTGCTGACTGGTCCGGCACATGGATAATTGGGTACGGGATGTGACGACACCCGCGACCCCAGTTGGCAGGATGGGTTTCGCCCCCCTTTCCGCCTTTGGGTGTTGGGCCAAATCGATACTGCCATCCTCATCCTTTCTTAGCCCCCTAACTTCAAATCCCACCAACTCCTTGTTTCCTTTCCTCTTCCTTCCTTATTTCCTTGTCTGTCCATGCCTTTCCACCCGTATCCTTTCTGTCCACTCCTAAATACCCCTCCTATCCACTGTTTGCGATGTCTGGCCCGGCGTGTCTCCGCGGGTGGCGGAGGTGTGTGCACTCTTGCTCGTCTTGGGCGTGGGCACCTCGGTCGCGTGCGGCGCATGGCTGGGCTAGACAGCGCAGACCGATCCGCTTCCTTTTCCAATTCATAAATTCCCTGTTATCCATCTATTCCCCAGTGTCATGGGCGTCCCTGCATGCGCCTATGATTCCTGGATGGTCTGGGTGTACGTGGGCCTCCGGCTCGTGTGGCCAACGACTGGATGCCTCTAATCGATGGTCCTGCGGACCGGGGGCTCATTTCTCGGACCAGCCGGGAATCAGTTGTGACGAGCAGGTGGTAGTCGCCTGCTCTGATGAGGCCGTGTGGGGGCACCTATCTTTTTAAGGTGAACTGCGCACCGACCTGTACCCCGGGATGAAGGAGTCCTGGTGGCTGAGCTGAGGTATGCGCTGTGTTCGTTCGTGTGCCTCTAGCAACACTCTACTTTGGTCTGGATTTCTGCAATGGCGGGGAACTCTTGAAGGCATCGACAAGAGTAGTAGCATTGTAAAAGTCTGTCGGCCTTTGGTGGGGCTCGGCTGTCCCTCCCTCCTTTGGTGAGGTCCCGACTTCACCCAAGGAGGATGGGTTGTCCGCACCCCGCCCGGGGTCGTCTAGGCTAGGTGCAAGGTGGGACCGTCGTCGGGGCAGGGGGGGTTGGTGAGTCTCTTTCCCCCGTCTGTGTCGGCGGCGTCTCCCCCCGTATAGCCAGCCCGTGCGTCGTTTCGCCCTGTAGCACCCTCGTTGGAAGGGGGCGCACGTGGCTTGCCGAATTAAAATAACCTTCTATGGATGCTTTACACATCAGCCCACCCTCCTACTCTCAGCAAGAGTTCGGCCCACCACCCACCTCTGCTCAGGTCCAGCCGAGCGCAGGTCACTCGCGCCTACCAGGCGAGTCCCAGTCCAATACACCAGGTACTGAATCTCAGGGCATCTCCGCTCGCCCTACAGCACCTCCTATGCCCTCTAAACCCCTTGTTCTTATGGTGCGGGAATAGATATCTCCCTTCGGACCCTGTCTCCGTTCCAGAGAAGGCAGACCTTTGGCCGCCTTGGCAGTGTGCTGAGATGTGACTGCCTCAGAGATGGTGTCTTGGAAGTCGAGTTTCGATACTCATGGGAAGCGGAACGCGCAATGAAGGTAGATGAAATCACTTTTTTGAAGAGAGAGAATGATGTGCTGTCAAAGAAGGTTGTCAAAGCTTAAATAGAAACGAATAAAACTAAGAACTTCGTAAAAGGTGTAATACGGTGCCCGGAGCTGCGAGGTATCACTGAGGAAGAGATTCTCGATGACTTATCGGAATCAGGCGTAATCGAGGCCAAGAGATTGAACATAAAGACAGGTTCTGATGTGCTTGAAACGCATTCAGTTGTTTTGAATTTTGAAAGAGATGAGTGGTCGGATGCAGTGTACGTTGGTAACGAAAGGGTCCATACTAGGCCTTACGTGCCATTTCCACTGAGATGCTTTAGGTGCCAGCGCTATGGCCACACAACTGCCTCATGCAAGGGTCAAACGACATGCGCTCGTTGCGGCTCGAAGGAGCATGTAGCGGACGACTGTCAGTCAGTACTGTTCTGTGTGAACTGCGAACGCGATCAAACACCTCATGCAACATATGACAGGAAATGTCCCACACTAGAGCGAGAAAAATAAATTATGAAACTCAAGGTATCGGGTAAGATGAGCTTCCGCGAAGCTAGGGATGCTTACGAGGCGTCTCACCCAAAGAAAAGTTACGCCACGGCGACAGCCTGGGGTGCAACCTGAGGCAGCCTCAGGACACCGGAGAAGGTCATCCAGTCCCTCACCATGGCGGACTTCGTCCGCCTGGCCAGAAGGATGGGACTGGTCATTTCTGGCCAGTCCGCTGCCCCGGCATCTGAGTCGGTGGCGGCACCTCCTCCGGTGCCTTCTCGCGGGGAGCGGGGGCGGCATGCCGCTCCTGGCCCTGCAGCTCCGTCCCCGGTCCCTCCTGGGGGCGGGGAGCGTGGGCGGGGATCTGCCTCGGCCCCTAACCCGGGGACGGCACGTCCTGCGTCCTCTGCTGGCGGGGTGGGACCGAGCACTGCGCCCGCCCGGCCGCCCCCTGCTGTGGCTGGGGGTGTGGGTCCGGATCGGGTCCCCGATTTGGACTTTGTCCCCCCGGATGAACCTGGGGGATGGACTCTGGTTGGGCGCGGCGGTAGACGTTCTCCTGCTGTCTGACGTCGCCCTCACCCTCCGATGGAGGCACCCAACAAAGGCCAGCCTTTGGCGGGGCGAGGGGCTAAGGCCCCCTACAGACAACTGGTACGCAGATCCAGAGCCTGCGTGCCGCTTTTGAAACCCCTGCACAGTCGCGTGGGGGAACGAAGCGACCCGCCTCGTCCCCCCAAGACAAGGGAACAGCGGCCTCCCGTGCCCGATCCAGCTCAACGGATCGCGAGCCAAGTTTTGGGCCTCAAGGGCGGGCTAAACAAGCCCCCAGCAGGTGGCTCTAGGTCCTGGAAGTAGTTTGCCCGTTTGTGTATCTGAAACACTTTTTATAGTCTGCTCCTTTTAACATAGCCTCACACATTTTACAATGGAACTGCCGAGGCCTGCGTGCCAATTTCTTTGACTTGCAGAGCTTACTATCTGACCACATGCCTTCTGTCCTTTGCCTTCAAGAGACAAAACTCGCGCCAGGGACTAGGCTTAATATCCAGAATTATCAAAGCTTTCGAAAGGGCATCTTCAGTAGTACCATTGCGCATGGAGGGGTGATGGTGGCAGTACACCAGTCACTCCAGTGGTACCAAATCCGTTTAACCACAGTTCTACAGGCAGTGGCCGCTAGGGTCGACTTCGGATTTATTAAGATGTCTGTGTGTTCTATCTATATACCACTCGGTGGCAACGTCGATGTATCTTCATTAAACAACTTAATCGACCAGCTCCCCACACCATTTATGGTGCTTGGAGATTTCAACGCACATAATCCCGCGTGGGGTGAACCAGCGAGTCGCATGGGTGCCCGTGGCCACCCAATCGAACGTTTCATTCACATTAATACCCTCTGCCTTCTTAACACAGGTCGTCCTACACCAAGCACCCTACTCTCTGGCGTGGTGTCTGCTATTGATCTTTTCATCTGCTCCCCTTCTCTTTTCTCTCGGTTTCAGTGGAATATATTGGGGGAAACCTAAGGCAGCGACCACTTCCCAATTCTGATTGGAGCAGTCCCTCCGGTCGCGCCAGAAATATTGGCTCCCAGGTGGAACCACCGCCGTGCGGACTGGGTGGGATTCGAGGCCGCGTGCGGCTCGGTCAACCCTTGCTCGGTGGAGGCCTCGGCAACTCAGGCTATACGCAATTTTAAAGGGAATGTGGCACCTTCACAACGTGATTTTAACTGAGATAGCCAAGTTGTAAAGCAGGTCGGAAAACCCGGTACTCCATATTTCATTTGACTTGGAACTCGATATTTCTGTAGAAAAAGCTAAAACCTACCTGACACCAGCCCCTCAGCCCCCCATCACCGGCAGCCATTGTTGTGAGCTACTGGTGTGAAGACATATGCTGACGTCACGATGAGCATCACCCAATCGAAGCCCTTTGAAGCGTTTCAAGTATGGTAGTGGTTGCCAGATCGTGACATCATCCACAGTCTGATATTTATTTTTGTTCTAGAGGTTTATTTTTAAAAACCAAATATTGAGCTTATTGTACATTTTTCAGAGAAATCATGAGTGGTTTCATTATTTTTTACTAAAAGTACGCCTAATTACACTAAATTCCAGGATTCGACCAAGGTGCCACATTCCCTTTAACGAAATGATTCTCTCCGCTGCGAGAAGTTTTATCCCCATGACTTCAGGACAACCAAAGCGCACGCCCCTGCCGTGGTGGAGTGCCAGTTGCAGGGTTGCGATTCTAAAAAGAAAGCGGGCTCCTAGAGCCTTTAGCAGGCATCCTACAAGACTTAACCTGGTTTCTTTTCAGCGTGCAAGAGCAGCTGCACGCCGCGTAGTTCTAAATTAGAAAAGGAGATGGTGGATGTCTTACGTCAATACAGTTAACCGTTAGACACCCACAACACAAGTATGGTCACGCATTCAGAGCATCCAAGGAAAACGCAAAACTACAACACCTGTTCTCGAAATAAATGGACACAAAGTTACCGATCCCAGGGAGGCAACGGAACACTTTGCCGCTGCATTCCACGATCGATGTGGAAATACAAATCTAGATGTCGATAGCGCACGCTTCCGCACCGTGGAAGAGCGAAAGGGCATCGACTTTGGAGGCGATAACTCGGCCTCATATAACGCAGCATTTTCATGGCGAGAGTTGAAGGCTGCCACAAAGAGCACAAAACAAGTTTCTCCGGGTTTCGACCGCATTACAAATGAAATGTTGACTCATCTGCCGGATAGTTCACTTATATCTCTCCTTAGTATATTTTATCTCATTTGGCTTAAGAACGACTTCCCGGAGCAGTGGCGTGACGGCATTATTATTCCGTTTTGAAGCCGGGAAAGTCCGGGTCTTCTCCCGATGACTATTGCCCGATCTCCCTCACGTCTTGTCTTTGTAAGCTGATGGAAAACATTATTAATGTTCGGCTAATGTGGTTCCTTGAAAGTAATGAGCTTCTATGTAATCAGCAATGTGGATTTCGACAGGGGCGAAGTACCCCAGGTCTTCTTGTTCTGTTGGATGCGGCGATTCGAGAAGGGCAAGCATCTCGTCAACGCACTGTTGCAATCGTTTTCGACGTGGAACGCGCATACGATACAACATGGAGATACAGAATACTAACTAAACTGCACGCCATGGGTATTAGAGGTCACCTAGGCTGGTTTTTGTTGAACTTTTAAAAGAGCGGTACTTCAGGTTCCGTGTAAATTCTTCTTTCTCCGATAAATACACACACACACACACACACACACACACACACACACACACACACCACCACACACACCACACACACACACACACACACACACACACACACACCCCCCACCCGGCGCGCAGGGCAGCGTTTTATCGGTAGCCCTGTTCGCCATGTGACGATCCAATTCTTACTCTGTATGGCCAGCGTGTGGAAGTAGCAGATAGTGTTAGGTTCCTGGGGATCATTCTTGACCGCCGTATGAGCTATGTCCCTCACTTTTAGGACCTAAGAGAGAGGTGTTTCAAGTCACTGAATATTCTTAAATCTTGATGAGGATGAAGTTCAGAGCCGATCGTGCAACTGTTCTGATGCTATACAGGTCCCTCATCCGGTCAAAGATCGATTACGGCTGCGTTGCATATGATTCGGCGTCTAAAACAGCGAAGCGTATGTTCGACACTGTTCATCACCACGCGATCAGAATTATTATCGGAGCTTTTATGACCTCACTAGTTAGCAGTATGCTCGTAGACATAAACGAAATCCCTCTAGATCTTCGTCGGAAAATATTATCCATGCGATATGCCGTGAAACGTTAACAACATACAACACATCCTACACATCAGACATTCTTCGGGGACACCCACCTCCGTCAGGTTGAAACTGGGTCGCGTGCTGCGGCTCGCCACCCGGGAGTCAGATTTCGCGCCCTATTAGCGGAGGCTTGCATTAGCACAGACCTTGTCGAACCATACGACCTGCCTGCTATCAATCTATAGCTGATCTCGAAAGCTAACACAAACACTGACTTGCTCGAGCATTGTAGAGATACGCCTCCTGAAGCAATGCGCCAGCTGTTCATGGAACTCTGCTCGGAAATGTTTGAAAACAACGTTCACGGTCGTACACTCGTACACGGTCGGTTCAAAATGTGACAGTGGTACGGGATGTGCGCTTGTTTGTGGCCGCACTGAAAAAATGTTTAAGGCTATCCCAGGAAGCGTCTGTTTTTTTTACTTCGGAACTGCATGCCATCTTTCGTTGCTTGGATTAGATATCCAAACTAAGGGTGAGGAAGTTCGTGGTCTTTACAGACTCACTATCCTCTCTACAGGCATTGGAGTCCTTTTACTTCCATAGCACATCAACTACTCTCCTCCTGACCCTCATAAGACAGAAATTGCACAGCCTAGGGCAGAAAGGAAAAACTGTGGAGATTGTTTGGGTGCCAAGCCATTGCGGTATAGTCGGAAACGAACGGGCGGACAGGCTTGCAAAGACCGCGGGTGAACGTGCTTCTCTTCCCGGCCTCCGTCTTCCGTTCTTTAACCTATATGGTCTTACCAAAGACTATGCTATGCGTGTGTGGCAGAGCAGGTGGGATGGTGATCCCAAAGGAACAAAACTCAGATGCCTTAAACCAAAGTTAGGGGTGTGGAAATCCAGCAGTGCGGGTTGCAGAAGAGAGGTCATCCTCTCCCGCCTCCGGACCGGCCACACCCACGCCACACACTCCTTTCGTTTGGGTGGTGGCGATCCGCCGAGGTGTTCACGATGCGGAGAGCCGCTTAGTGTTGAGCATGTTCTTGCAGACTGCCGGGATTTTGAGGTGGAAAGACTGCGGCATCTTGGAGGATCACCATCACTGCACTCTCTTTTGGGATAAAATCGAATCGTGGAGCTCTCTCACATAATATCGTTTCTGAGAAGTGTTGACTTCAACGTAATTTACTCGCCGACCTAGACATGTAACGTGAACCAGTATCTTCTGACCTTTGATCCTTACATGTGCACTCCACAAGTTTAGCACCTTTCAAGACACAGTGACCTATCTTACTACCTGACTCGAAAAGCCTCGTTACGTATCTACATGCCTTTCCTATGTGCGCAATATGCTAAGCTATGGGCGCAATATGACCACTGCAGTCGACGCGCCCTTAAACCCGAACTATGGTGATGATATTCAAGTGACCAACAAAGGTATTCAATAAGGTATTTGACAGATATACGGAGTCTTTAATCCTGAAGGAACAGGGTCTGAGGACGAACGAGTAGCGATTTTTAAACTTAACACGCGCCCCGCTGGGATCCCTGGAATGACGCGCCCGCTGGATGGGGGGCGTATTTCGCCCCCATCCCCTCCGTATATCATTTCTCGAGAAAGCAAGAAAAATACGGACGGCGTTTGGAAGCTCTTGGTGAGGCGAAGAGAAATTATACGAAGCATTTTTATGTCAGGTCAATATTGAGGTCAGCATAGGTCAAATAAGGTTTCATAGACTTACAATAGTGCAGTGTACGTTTTCCCCTCTAGATTTGTACTCAGTGGACCTATAGAAAATATTTATGCATCATTGGTTTCATCTCATTATGGCGATTCGAATGATGTATAATTTGACCTTGCTAGGTTAAATGGTGAAAATGACCTGACATCGGGCTAGGTCAAGTGACCTGGTATGGTCATGTTGCATATCAATCGCCTCCCCGTGACAATGTAATTACAATTCAAACAAAAGAGGAGCTTTATCTCAATTCAGTGAGAAGTTATTGGCAAAACAATCACGGTGTGCTCCTGTGACCTAACATGACCTTCAAGAGGTCAGATGGTCAAAAACGCAACTTTATGACCAAGATCGTGGTAATAAGACATTATTTGATGATTTCCAGCTTTATCTATACAGTATTTACTGAAAACGAGCCCTTTCTATTTTTCGTCATAGACATAATGGGGTGAGCAAACAATTGACCCCACCTTTGGTCAAGAATATCGAAATTCCGAGATAACATATTTATAGACCCTAATGACCTCATCATTTTGTGAAAGTTTCAAACTGATCGCTTGGCTGATGTTTCTTTGGCGCCGCTTCAAACTCGTGATTTTAGATTTTGAGGTCGGGTCGCTTGACCTTGGATAGCTCCTTGACCTGAGATGACCTGACCTAAAAAATGTGGCCAGATGCTTAAAATTGACCAGGAACAATGTACTGTAAGTTTTGTTGTTCTGCGTCTGTTCGTTTTTGCGTTATCTGGGGAAAACCAGGAGAGGGCGAATTTCCCCCCCAGCGGGGCGCGTGTTAATTTTTACTTTGCTTTGTTGGCGTTTTGAGAGGTACGGCTCTGGGAGTCCCCATCCAGCTCTAAATATGTAAACACGCGCAGTGGAGAGAAGTCTGGTGTCAACGTGCAGCCGAGGGGAGTCCTAAAGTGCCCCCTAGATCTAAAGTGCCCCACCTAGGTCAGTATCTTCAAGGTCAAAAGAGGACGCAAATTTAAAAGATGTGCCGTGCTGGAGACCTATTTGGAGATGCCGTGATTGTGATTGTGCGGGAAAAGGCGGAAAATACACAGAAAGCGGATTTAAGTGATAAACAGAAGGTCCCACACAATGTTCTCTGAAAGTTTGAGGTCAATGCCATTCAAGATGACTGGCCTATGACGTAACAATATGACTTATTCCCAAGAATGTACAATATAACCGACACTGTAGCAGCCTTTGGGCGGGAAATGACAGTTTGACCTTGAAAAAGACTTGTGAGCATGACCTGTGACCTTAAACTTAACATTGAGTACCATTAACTATGAATTCATAGCAATATACACGCCATGCTGAATATCATCTGACCAGAACAGTGGAATCAATAACCTTGGTTTGTGACCTTTGACCGTGACATTGACCTTCATGTAGTGTGACCTTGACATATGATTCCGATTATATGAGACTATTACGTTCCCACTCGGTCTACAGTACAGGCGAACTGGGGCGACTGCGCAGCTGCGACCGTGTCAAAATATAGATCTGGCTATGAAAGCCTATAAGTAAAATAGTATCGACTGATTTTCAAGATTTTCAGCAATCGACGAAAAAATATTCTTCAATCGCTCATGAATTCTCTCAGATGTAGCCGAGTAGCTTTTTCCGGCATCGAACGGTTCTCCGGCCACCTCGGAAAAATAAACCAGGGGGAGGGGTAGTTTAGGTCCTCCCCACTGCGCGTGCTACGATCATATTTCGTACAAGAAAAGGAAGAGCAATCAAACTATCCGAAC
Organism: Lepas anatifera; assembly: GCA_034440635.1. Taxonomy (NCBI): domain Eukaryota; kingdom Metazoa; phylum Arthropoda; class Thecostraca; family Lepadidae; genus Lepas; species Lepas anatifera. Next base: position 193,374 of record JAOTON010000011.1, read on the forward strand.
ATACTTGGTCTGGCATCAGATGCTCCTTTGAGAAATCTCTAGCTCAAAGTCATACGCTCATTCTTTTTATTACACTTTGACCGAGCACGCTGCCCAAACTGCGTTCAGCCGCCATCCATGGATCAGCTGTTGCGGCTTAGATGGCGGTGGTCCTGGCTTTATCAGCTGGTTCTGATTACAGTCGCGAGCGGCCGGAAGACGTTCTCGTCTGGCAGCCATCAGCCGGCCACCGAATTGCGCGCCAAATAAGTCGCCGGTGGCGGGAAACAATCATCGTCGAACGATCGCCCGGTGACAAATGCATTGTTCGTGACAGAGAGACTTCTGCGCCATTCGTCTTGGAGATACATATCGCGGCGAACAATGGCACAGGTGCGGTGCGGCGTGGCGGATGCGGCGCAACTTTTCCCCGCGCCGAGAATGCCGCGAGTGCCTCTGTTCCGCATTGCGTGGCGCCGCTGCGGTTTTTGACCTGGCTCGTAATAATGAGTTTCGGGATCTGTAAGCTACGCACATACCTAAGTGCCTCTTTTATTGGCAGCTAGAAAATTCTAGAAAAATAGCTTGGCGTGGCACAGCATTATTAGCTCAGATAGCTGTTTGTTATCAAATAAGTTTGGATATGCCATACCTTATCAATTTTTCGCCTAGGTTTGTCCCAGATCTTCATCTGCTTCCGGTGAGTTTCTTGGTGCGTGCAAGTTGGTGCGTTATGACATCTATCACGACAGACGTCATTAGACACCAACTTCCTGAAATCAGGAGAGAATTCCTTATTTTGATCAGATATTTCTTATTCGGATTTCCTGGTATCAGGAAAGCCGTCACGCCACGTGTCACGGCGCGTTGAGATACAAGATGGGACAACGTTTTCATGAACACAAAAGTGCACAGCTGAAGGTATGGATTATGTGATATTGGATTTGATGTCTGCCAATGCTAGATTTGGGTATTTGTAGTGTGTCGTTTCTGATTTTGGTTTGCTCATTGTAACTAGCAACTTTGTGTAACGGAGCGTACAATTCTATACAAACAATGACTGTCGGTTTGTATGTCTGCAGCTCACACTATTCTTTGATTGTTCAAGCGTCTGTAAAAGGCAAAGATTCTCGCACAGTACAGTGCCGACCAAAGAGGAATACTTTCACAAGCACCATACTAAAGGCAGCAGTAATCAAACTCTGCAAAAGAACTCTGCTTCACAACGTGAACCAAAGGGACTTGCAAACGACCTGAATCCGGCACGCTCTGTATACCGCAAAGAAAACGCCCAATTTTAAATGTATTGCAATATATCACACCTGCCATGTTTGTGTTACGCTGGGTTTGGTCCGTCGGGGTAACACTTAGTAACAAACCATACCGACTGGTGTTTAATGTAGTTCAGTAGCCTGTCAAAAGTTAGGGCTACTAATGAGATAAAATGTCCCAGTCTTCTGCATGCATTCGATGCTGGATTTGTCGTCATTTCCACTAAGCCAGCAATGACCCTCGTCGGTATTTTCTTAATACCGAAGACTTTTACAAAATGAGGACATGATCTGCAACAATATCCTGCTTTGGTTATTTTGTAACGCGTTGATTTAGTCTCGCATCCATGCTTCATATGAATCGTTTTGCATCGATGCAATACTGCGAAGCAGCTTACTTCTAGGGGTCAACAAAATTCCCAAGCCTCCCGATGTGAGCTGTGCTCACATCGGGACCACCTCACGCTCAGAAACGCTTCCTTCTCTGGAAGTCATGGTGAACCACCACCCCACACCGCAGCACGCGACGCTAACGCGTCACGCAAGCGTGTGACGCACACACAGACTCCGTGACGCGCCCACGTGAGGCGTCTCACGCTGTGACGCACGCTCTGTGACGCGGCGTCCGATTCGTCGTGACGAGAGGCGGCGTCCCGGCGCCCCGCCAGCAGAGACGGCGCCCCGCTGTGACCCACCGGCGCAGGGCACGGGTCAGTCGGGATGCTCTCTCTGGGCCTTCAGCCCGGCTAACGGCACCAGATGGCATGGCCGGTCAGAGCGTGGGGCCCGACTGTGCTCATGGCTCAGCATGGAGGCTGTGTTTCTGCTTATCCTTTGCGCCTGCAGATGCACTAATAGCACCACCGCCCTGTTTTGAACAGTTTTGGAATGCCGCATGCTTGCACAAGAAGTTTGTCGAAATCGGCCAGCGCTTGTGCATGGTACAACAACTTCAAACTGGAGCATGCTGGGCGGTGTGGGAAACGGTTCCCCCACAGAAGTAAACTCATAAAGGCCGACCACACACGCACCCACTGGTACAGGGAGAGGCGCAGGAGGGTGCTCAGGCGGGCGCCTTGTTGGCCGCCGTGGCGGGAAAGTGGGCGGTGGCGACGGACTGAGGCTGCCGCCCCCGGGGCCGCCGGGACGCTCCCACAGCCCCATCATTAGCACGCGTTTTCTCCGCGCAGCACACGGCTGCCGCGTTTTTCGGACGGCGGCGCAGTTTTGACGGCCGGCTTGTTTCCGTCGACGGGAGCAATGGGCTTCCGCGGCGGTTGTTAGTGGCGATGAAGCGACTGAGTGGGGGGCGATGCAGGGTGTGGTTCGGAGCTCTGCATGGAAGGCGATACTGGATGGGTATTATGGTACAGGTTGAGATGGGACGACGTTTTCCAGGCTTCATTTTGACTGGGATAGAATTGTTGAATGATAGAATGTTGACATGATCGATAAGTTGGCCTGGAATGAGTTCCCGAGATATCAGTCCTACCTCGCCTTCTAGAAGCAGTCTTCTGATGTGCTGCTTCTGAGCAAGGGTCCACCATAAGTCCAAGTGTCCAAATAGGATAAGCTGTGGGCTGCCTTTCCTCATTCGCAGGCTTAGACATTCATTTTTCCGTGTTCGTGTTGTTTAGTGAAGGTTGTTCTGTTGTGGACACTTGTTTGTTCAGAAACAAAATACCGCCTGGCAGGTTGGCGAACACATTCATGTTACCTTCTCAATGCCACACTCATTAGTGTCAGCAAAGGCCCTGATTTCATAGAAGCTAAGGCTAATCACTTTACCGTGCGATGAAAGCATTAAAAATGTAAGAATAGACGTAGGCGTGAGTTTGTGGCCTCTCATTCACACCTCACCTCCTCGATGCACTCCTCCTCGGTCACATCTATGCCCCAGGCACGGGCCCCAGCTGTGACCAGGCCCCCACTGGGGCCACCAGCTCACCCCCGGAGGTTGTCAACTGCGTGGTGGTAGGACAGAGACGTAGCTAGGATTTCGCTCAGGAGGGGGCGTCACTGAAAAGGGCTGTCGTGGTAGCGTCAAAAGAGCATCGTCAAACCCACAAAAGGGCCCTGTGAAGGGCCATTTCTGAAACTTTTTTTGACAGGCCTATGCCAACATATAAAACCACCGTAAAAACAGGACTTTCAGGTCATGCTGATCAACATGCACTCGTTATCAACGCACTGCTAAATATTATCTTCCAGGAAATGAGTGATACACATAGATGTATGAAGCACTATATGGCTCTGCCACATGGTCACCATCCCAGTTGCATGCAAATATTTTCTTGAGATTCACACAAGCCCTCCAGCCGGACTGGGCACGCAACTTAGAAAACAACGTTCCTCCTATGACCGGGCAATGCAAATGGATATTTCTGTGGATAACAAGAGAATGCTGGAAATGTCTAGAGCAGTGTTATGTCCCAAATGCTTAAGCATGATGAGACCTGGAGTTACTGAGCCACTCCGCGGGGGGTAACGAAGACCCGTTAAGTCTCATCATGAATGCTAAATTAAGACAGCCTTGGTACAGCTCCCATCGATTATGACTGACAGATTTAAAGACCTCTACCTTCAGCACGCCTCTCGCGGCCTGAAGACACTTCCATGGCGAAATCCCTGCCGCCAAGGTAGAATCTATTACCTGGCAGGAGGACGGAACGCTTGGGTCTTTGTTAAGGTTTGACAGTTTTATTGTGCTGCAGCTCAATAAATGGGTCAGATGATACACCATAGAGGGTGTCCAGCAGTAGCACACCGATCTCACGATGCAAAGCTTATGATTTGCAATTTCGCCTGTTCGCAATAGCGATATGTATCCACGTTGAATGCTTAAGCACTGGAGGCGTCGTATAATCCTGCCAGTTGGTGCGACCCGAAACTTAAAAAAATCCTTCCCATTAAAGAAGCTCCCCAATCAAGCATGTCACCTGCCGGTGGGGCCTGCTGATCCTGTGCCGGTTTTGTTTGCAGGGGTAGCCAGGGTGACGCGACTACCGTCACGAGTAGGTACCCGTCACGTGACACCGGTCAACACGCACCTGACCGAGGGTTCGGCTCGGCTGTCCGATGCCTGGCTACTTACTGCTCATGGCCAGACAGAAGAGCAGCGACAGCAAGACTGTCAGAGAGGTAAGACTGTACCTGACTTAATACCGTCAGCAGCCCAACCCTTGTGGTATTTCATGTGTCAATTTATTTTCTAATACATGTTTCTTTCCAGTTCATATGGTCTCCTCGGCCGATTATTTATTTCAGTGTTTCAGCACCTTCTGTAAAATAAGACTTACGCTTGTTCTATTCATTGCAATTTTAAGCTGCTCATAACTCGAGCAGACAAATTTAGACCTCAGATCACACTCTGTACTAATTTTCTTATTTTCCTAGCAAAAGAAACCACACAAACTGTGAGGAGATGCCTTCTGGAAAGTTTCAACATGTGCACGCCGTGCCGACCTGCGACGTTCTTTCGTCAGTAAGAGGCTCGCAGTGTGACGCCGCTGACCTTTCGTGAGGACACCCCTTGCGTGACACAACGAGCTCTCTTTAGTGACAGTCTAACTTCAAACGCCATACCCGTGCCGTACACTGCCGCCAGTTTTGGACGAAACCTAGCACTAAATGACGTTAAACATTCAACTGAGGAACACACAATTCTGGCTAGAACAGCGCGTCTTCTGCTTTCTAAACAGAGTTATTTGGTTAGTTTTATTTGCCGGATCAGTGGGTCTGGTCGGCGGGCACCTGCCGTGCTTTCACGGGCAGTGTAAGCGATTCGTCACAGCCATCACCCACCTCAGCAGGTGTTCAATATCAGACTCTGTCTGGCCCGTGAAACGAGTGCCTCCGGCTCCGACAAAAAAAAACAGAAGATTCTTGCTTTATGATCCGGGTCGCTGAACTAAGTTGTACCTTCGGTCCAACCATTAATAAGAGAAATGCTGATCATGGGATCGAAACGCTGGCATTTCACAAATTCGGAAAAAGTGTTAGGAAGTCTTCAACTTTCGACGCCGTTTACGACAGATGCTTTCCCTCCTTCATAGCTACAAGGCTCGCTAAAACACAGGACCGTGACTCCTCTGAGGTCTACCAGTCCCAATAAGTTGTTTTATAGCGGCCTTGCTCCACATTGGTCCGTCGAGGAGAACGTCATTGAACGCACACGCACGCACTGTTCACGCAACCTCGCAGGTCCAGAGTCTGCTTCTGCGGCAGACCAAACTCAGCACTGACCAAGCGCTATGGAGCAATGGACGGCGGCGCCGGGCCCGGTGCACCGTTGTTTTGTCTATTGCGGTGACTCTCCGGGCGCTATTGAGTCACCCCGGTTCATACCTGCCGGCTAACCGTTGGAGTAAACAGCTCGGCGCCGGAGCTTTGACCGCGGTGTTCAGGTGAAACGAGCTGCGTTCACTCCGTCTCTTGACAATATGGGCCCGGCATTGCAGCACAATAGGCGTTGCACATAGCTGACAGCTGGGCTGACCAGTATATCACTTGTCGGCGTGAACAAAGCTCCATTTGAGCGGTGGTACCGTCCGCGGTCCCAGTCACCATCGCCAGTACCGCCGCTCCCCGTCACTACTCAGCAGCACCCTGACCAGTGCAGCTCCCCAACCCCAGATCCTATCATCGACGCCGCAATTAGTGCATGTACAGCGCGTGCGGCGAGAGTGATTCGCGGCGGGGCGGAGGCGCTGTGGGACTCGCGGGGTGCCCGCAGCGATCGGTGGGCACGCGTGCGTGCAGTCGAACGCGCGAACTGGGCCTCCGCAGCAGTGCTGTCGACGCCGCGGCGTGCGTGTCGCGCGGCGCCGCATTTTCCTTTCACCGCGCTGCCGCCGCCGCCGTCTCGGAGGCGGCTTCTTGCCGGCGCCGCGCGGCCAGCCGCGAAGAAAGTGAGGCGCGCAGTCGACAGACGGTGGTCGGCGCGGCGCGGCGCGCGTAGTGCCGACGCGACGCGACGAGCCAGTCTGTTCACGTGGTAGCCGACTCCGGCTGAGAAAGGGTGCCGAAATCGTGTGGGCGGCGCGTGAAGGAAGTCAGTGCGGAGGAGAATTTGAACCTGAGGACTTGATAAGGTGAGTGCCGACTTCCTGTTTCATGCATGCTCATATTTACTGTGATTGAAATCGTGTCTAGAATAATGGTGGAAATGATCTAGAGATAATGTCACGCGGGGCTCTTTTGGTTTTTGTAGGATTATTCGTCGTGTTAAAAGCGAAAACAGCTTTTGTCTTCAAGCTGTTTACTATCGGTTTACCTCATTGGCTGTTTTGCACTACCGCTTTTGGGCAGCATCGAGTGAATGAACGAACGTGTTTTTTTATGAATCAGACGCGTACCCGCTGCCGCTGCAGCTATTGCCGCCACCTGGCCGCCGGCTGGGTCGGCTGGGAATCGGAGCACCCACTGTGTTTCGTTACCGCCTGTTCGCCCGGAGGCGCGGCTCTGCTGGCCAGCGCCGGACGTTCTCACGGAGTCACGTCGGCTGCAAGTGTTGCAATGTGGCGTGCAAATTAAACATCTGGAGCATCTGAGTCTGAGTTCACGCTTTTCCCGGCCGCAAAAGGTCTTGCTTTTCAGCGTCACCTCAGATTTCCCGGTTCAGTTTTTGAAGAGGACGTAGTGAATGACTCTCTTTATATTTCTGCTTTGCGAACCCTCTTTTAAGTCGAAACCTCGGGCCTTCCTATTTTTTCATCACGTGAGTAGTGTTCTTAATTTATTTAAAATACATTGTCCCAAAGGATTAATCAGAAAAAAACTTGACGTGACGCTCCGATATACAGCCTTTACTGCGGAGGAGTGCTGCGGTTCATCTGAGCCGAGTCAGATCATTGTGAGCCCGCTGAGCTAGGACTAGGCAAATAAGCACAGGTCTGACAGGCTGAATGGAGACCTTAAAATTGGGTGTGTTTTTAACCAGTGGTGTAGTCTTGGATGGGTCCTTAGGGTCCGTGAACCCCCCTTGGTCGATATTAAATACTGCCAAGGATTCTCTCATCAGGAGGCCCCGAGAGTCAGTCTCAGGAGCCTCCGATAGCTAATCTGAGGAGCCCCGAGTAAGTCTCAGAGATACCTTCGAGTGTTGCCTCGGATCCTCTCAGAGTTAGCCCCAGGGATCCCCGGAAAATAATTTCGGAAGCCCCGAGAACTAGTCTCAAAGTGCCCCCAAATTCTGTTTTTGTCATCCCAAATTATAGGTTTCGGGGGCAAGTGCTGCTTTCGGAGGTCACCTCAGTGCTCATTTTGGCGCCCTTTCAAGTATTAGGGAGGAGGGGTGAGTGAGAAACTGAATCGGCAGGACATTCGTGAAATGGATATTTCATATCGTATGGGGCGAACTCCTACGTCCATTGTATTGAGCACTGTTTCCTTTCCGTAAATATTAGTAACATGATTTGAAAAATACGTTTCGTCGATGAGATGCCTCGGAAATATGTGTTTGGCCTTATTGAGTGCGAAAAATACAAAGATCGACAAATAAAAATATGCAGATCTGGCAACAGTACCATAGGAAATGGAAAATCATACAGTTTTGAGAATCCCAAGAGAAATTCGAGCAGAAACTCTCCCAGTTCAGGCTATTTATAGATTTTTAAGCTTAACGCCAAGAAATACCAGAATATTGTGAAAATAACAAACTTTCGGTTGTCAACATAAGAAATCAGATGAACAAAGGACAACTACGGGAGTGGATGAACGTATTACTAGGCAAAGAATGGGCGTGTGCATTTTAAGTTCATCCATAAAAACAGAGAGTCTAGCAATAATATCTCGGGTACTAATTGTGTAATTTGTTAATGTACATGATGTAAGGGCGAAAAATACTGGGTTGTGAGTGGAGGCGTTATATGGCGTCTGGGGCACACTCCCATCTTCCTTCTATTGTGCTGTTTTCTTTTAGATTCTCAGATTAGATTAGATTTGATAAAAAACAATCTTTCCTGAAATATTTCATAAATTCAGCACTGCGCAAAGGTTAGGTAATCATTTCCGGTAGTTGGAGACTGTAATACTGCGTACTCAAAACCACCGACCTTTAACCTCTAGGTCAACTCCAATAACTAACTTCAACGAATAACTTCAAGGTCAAAGCTTGTTTACAGGCTGGTCTGTTTGCTTACCGGGGTGAACTGAGTTACAGCCAGGTATGCTTTCATGCACACAACAATATTTAATGTCCCGAAATGTGCCCAAGACTAGCTGCTACTGCGCCCGCACTACCAAATATGGCCGCCCCTAATATTTGGTTGCCTAAATTTGCAAACTCTTGGTCAGATTACAAGCCCCAGCCTGGGTTCCCCGACGGCTGTCACCCTCCCTTGACCAAATCCTGACTACGTCACGGGCGTTAGCAAGTAATGTTTCTGCCTTAGATGGATGAAGTCATTGGTATTAGATCACTTATTTGTCTCGCGTGTTGTGTAGGAAACCCTTCCGAATTGTCATTAATCCATCCGTCCATGATTTTTACCTAGTAAGCCTTCATTGCATTGTATTGGATCGCTGCCCCTAAGGTATCTCTTTTATTTCTTATACTCCTAGTGTTCATGAAGGATAATACAAGGGGAGGATCAACCCACCATGGACACCGGCTGCAACAGTTACTGAAGGGCTGAAGTTTTTTTCGTTGTCTGCTGAAAACGTATCTCTTTAAAGATCGTGAAAAATTAGGGGATAATTTCTTTCAAAACAAACTGTCACAGCGTTATGGCTAGGGGGACTATCGCTCCCCTCATCTCGGTTTCTCATTCATATGTGTAGGAATACCAACAGGGGCCTTGACCTCCTTCCAATCCAATTTTTAGATCCATAACAATTTACCCTGTGCGTTATATGGAAATACACGGCCTAAAATACATAAATTTCACTCTATTATTCCTGATGTTTCCACGCCTGCGCTTACATTTTTATCGCAAACTGGCAGTAGTGACATTATGGATCCACGTAGTTCTGTACGCTTCCAGTTCCTTTAATACGTATGTTAATTAGTTATTTGGACTTGAGTTCGAATGAAAAATCTTATGTTAGCTTACGCGTGTTAATATAATGATCAAATTGCTCTTTAATCAATCATGTCTGGATCATGACATGCACTGCTGTGCTTACTATTTATTCATGTAACTTTGTTATCAATCCTTTCGCTTAAGCAGCATACATGTCCACCTTGAATGAGACGCTGGGACCGGAGAGTCCACTGTGGCAGATCCCCAGTCCCCGCCTGAGGCGAGGAGCGCGTGCCGTCCCTTCTCACGTTACCTTTCCCAGACAGAGCATTAGCTATGCAGTGCGCTGATTTGAATGTGCCAGGCATGGGAACGCAGGAAGCGGAAATTAACGGATCTATTTGTCCAACTAATTATTCGTGTTTTTGCCGTGAAAGTAACATATGCTAGGCTGTTTTTGGATGCTAAATTATCCCACGTGGTCTGCAAAATTCGCCAAGCTTTGGAAGAGCGATGCGTATTCACGAGTAATTCCGCAGAACACAACGCGATGTGTCAGCCCGCGTGCAGAATGACAAGTAGTGGTAGCAAAAAATAGCACCAGAATTCGAGCAAGTAAAACTATGTCAAGGCCGTGGCCAGAAGGGAATGGTTGGCGAGCCCAACCGTAGGTGGAAGCGTAGCGTATGCCATTTTTGCGCGATGAGCCAAATTTCATGTTATTGCACTGAAGGTTTTCGCCGATTTTCTAGGTCGGTTTTTTAGCTGAGCCGGTGCTGACTAGGTATTTTGTCCCTGGCTATCCTTTCATTGCTTGTGCTGATAAAAGTAGGGCCGATAATGGTTCACCATGGCGTCATCAGACGGCGTTTGAAACGTGCATTGCTATCTGGGATCCAAGCATTTGTTTTCAGCTTTTGGTGCCGCGTTTATTCTCATCGGTAGCCTTCCTTTCTCGTTTGATTCTCGACCTCCAGTCTGTAGCAGATATCTGGGGCAACCGGTCATGTCAATTCCGCTAGTAAAATACAGACACGCAGCCTGCGACAACCTAATGGTTTGGTGTCGGTTTGCGTTACGTTTCTGCGGTGCCACTCCTGTGTGAGCCGATGGGTGGCCCGGAGAGGCCCCCGCCGCCGCCGCCGCCGCCGCCGCCGCCGACACCGTTGGTCGACACACACCACAGCACGCGCCGCACTGACTATGGATGAGCCGGCCCCACCCAGCCAGCTCCGGGTCCCAGCCGGGTCATCCGCTGTGACCTCTGACGCGCAGTTCAAGGTCACCGTGGCCCGAGGCGCGCCCGTCACTGACTCTTTAACCTCACTCGAGAATTCTGATGAATTCATGAGGACATCGCAATAATTTGTGCGCCGTCTATGGGAGGATTGCATAAGCAAATTCGACAGATGACATAGCGACGAGATTAAGAGGCTTCATAAGGCAACCCGCAGGAGGATTAATGTTTTACCAAGGAGGGTGAATAATCTGTGCTCTTATGTGCAGGCCTCAGCACGAAGCAAGACTCAAAACTCTGGGGAAGGCCTCCCTAGTTTTCAACTTTGGGACCTTACTGTTGGATGATTGTATATGTAGACCCATACGTAAAGCTAAAGAGACATCATCCCGCAGCGGTGACTGTAGTTTTTCTTCTCTGTAAGAGGCCTCTCACCTTCAACACTAGCCCGATGTAAGCTGTCCGGATATGCTCGTGCCGTCCTCTCCCGGGCACGGCCGCTCCCTCTGCCTCGCCGTCCTCTCCCGGGCACGGCTGCTCCCCTGCCTCGCCGTCCCTCCCGGGCACGGCTGCTCCCTTGCCTCGCCGTCCTCTCCCGGGCACGGCTGCTTCCCTGCCTCGCCGTCCTCTCCCGGGCACGGCCGCTCCTCTGCCTCGCCGTCCTCTCCCGGGCACGGCTGCTTCCCTGCCTCGCCGTCGTTCTCTGTCACCTTAACCTGCTTACATGTTCCTCACGCGCCTCTTCGTGTCAGCGCCCGGAGAAGAACCCACCACCTATTTCGGAGGGTTAGGATGCGCTTGGTTGGACCATCACATTTCATGAATCGACAGCGAGTGTAAGACTATCTTAATGTGATCTGACACACACACCGGAAATCATAAAAATCATCGGACAAAGGGGATGAATATCAAGTATGGGACAGTCATGTGGAAGCATTTAAAGAGAGACAATTGGAAACTTTCGCTGCCGAAGAAAAGAGAATATCAAGTAAGGGACAGTCTTTTGCCAGCGCTGGAAAAAACGATACCCGAACATACTACCGAAGAGGAGGAACATGATGTAAGAGACAGTCCTATGGTAACGCTGACAAAAACCGCCGTTACAAAACCCGCCGCGCTGGGTAATCGGATGACACACGAGCTGCGGTATTACCGGCGGCCGGAGATGGCGTGTGAGAGTGTGCTGACACCCGTCTAACGGCCGCGCTCACGGCACACTCGGCCGCGCTCGTGACTCGTGACACGCCGTGACGCTGGGTCATCACGCCAGCGTCACAGCGGCGTCACGGTGGCTAGGTGTCGGATGCCGCGCGCTTCTCCCGGTGTGGGACTCCGGCTAGACGGCCGCGCCGAGACTTTGTTGGCGGTGGAATTCCTGAACCCGTCCAGGGTGATGGTGATGTAGCTGGGTTTTAAGGACCTGGTCTCGACTAACCCTAATAACCGCCATGAATAACCATCGCGTGGTTTCATCTCGCGCGCGCGGCTGCTGTGATAATTTCGGGTGCGAGGGAGCGAGTTTCACACAGACACACCATCCATCTGAGCCTCTACTTTCTGCTTGTCTGCTGTTAACTCGACGTCTTCTCGCCGGAGCCGTGTTTGGCCGTCAGCGATGCTGAAAACATGGACTCGATTACCGCATCTCGGCGTGCCTGTTGACTGTTTGATGGACGATTCCGGCGGTCCGGCGGTGAGCATCGTGTCATCTCCGTGGAGACTGCAGTTGAACAGGTGTCGGTAGCACCGAGTACGGCGGAACAGACTATCGCTCCAGCGGCGCTGCGTACTTACCTCGGTAGATAGTGCGAAATAGCGAACTGTGAATGAAGGGTGAATACAGGAGCCCCCTCCAGTCCTTCCGACACTCATTGACCGGATATGTGTGTAGCGTCGGTGCGTACATAGTCTGTTCTCAGATATGGGAGATACAGCGTCGTGTGAAAGGTAATGTGACACCTTTGCAATGGGTATTGAACTGAGATAGCCAGGAGATAGAGCTTACGGTGAATCCCCTTGTTTTCAGACTTCCGTTCGTCCTAGGGCTCACCATTTTCAGATAAATATGTGTCGAGAGCAGCATACGTCCCCGCCGGGCCCGCGCTTTTTGGGTATCACCAAACTGGAGTCGCCCGTTAGACTTGCAGGGGGGAGGGGAGGGCAGGCGTGAGAGGAGTGCGGTTAAAGAATGTTTCGCTTATGAAGCGGTGTTGCTCCGTAACAGGTGAGGTCTGAAAGAAACAAAACATGAAGCCAGGGGTTTTCGGTATTTTCCACGCGACTGATAGCCCAGCTCATATCCCATGAAATACTATATTTCCTTTGGTCTGATTCTGGCGGGGATCCGAGGCTTCAGCGCCCTGCTGCAGGGATGGGCGAACGAACCACCGACCAGAAATCTATAGGGATGAACGAAGGAACCACGGACGGCGAATCTGGAGGTATGGATGAGCCGCCGCCTCGGTCCCTTCATCTAGAAGAGCCATGGCACATTTTCCGGCACCATGAACGTTTTGAATGAGATCGCGTCAATTCTGTTGCTGCAGATCGTGGTTAATTTGACGGAGATCCCGCGTTCAGTCCCGCAGGAACTGTGCGTGGAATTGACTACGCTGGGAAATTGACACATGTGTTGTCTCTCCTTAAAGGGTGAAAATGTCCAAATTTGAATTCGTTACAAGGAAAGTCGGAAAGACAGAATTGATATATTTCTCTCAGTTAAGTGATGAAACTCATATTTACCGTGTAATATTGTTCACTAATAATGTTCTAACAGTGTTCATTTCATGTTGTGTAAAAATGAATAGGAAAATGATGCTGACGTTTATTCACCTTTATGAGCAACAGGTAAAACCCACTAATAGTTCAAGTCAATCAAGTGAATCACGAGGTTGTTGACAATTTCTTGTATACCCCTTCAAACAAAGTCAGATTGTCAGTGCAAGAACTTTTTCAAAACACAAAGTTAGTTTTGCAGGACTTATTTGAGGCAAACAAACTGGCGTTCTACTTCTGATCCAGGCTAATCTAAATGCGTCATTCGTGGCCGGCTTGTGTCACCATTGTCCAGGCGTCAGCATCGCCGGCAGGGTCAGATCTTATTCAGCCGCCTGAGCAGGACGCGCTGATGCCGCGCTGCTCTGATTCTCCGGGCTGTCGGCCTCCCGTGGAGATAAATCACGAGTCAGGAACAAATCCTCCGGCCGCTGCCGCGCCACTCTCCCAGTGTTGCCTGATGTATGATACGCGCCAATAGTGGGCCATTGGATTTTTGGGTTAGTAAGGCTGTTATCCACTCTATTATCTGTCACTGCCGCAGGGAGCGGACGCTTATCAATGGACTTCCGTCATGCCGAGAGTCCGCGCCTTTCCTGGAACGATATTTTGCCGTTCTGCGGCCCATGGAGCGACGCGCATGTTCCTACTCTTGTAACTGTTTTACACTATTGTCGCAGTATAGATCATGTCGCCAACCTGCGAAATAGAAATAGCGCCAGCCAGACCAAAGCCAGGCGGCCGGAATCCAGCACAGGGCAGGCGTCAGCTTTTCAAGCTCCAATTATTGTCAGGCTCTGCTTGTTTGAAGACTTCTGCAGACGCTGGAGTGTTCTGCCGGCGCGCCGAAGCGTTGCAGCCGCTGTCGCACTGTTTCAAACAAGCGAACGCCTGTCAGTACTGCGTGCTGAGAGAAAACGAAAACTTTCAAACCAGGAGCGTACGTTTAGAGAATTCCCCCAGCAGCCTTGTGTGGATTTGACTGTGAAGCTACTCATCCGAATCGAGCCCATCTTTTCCTTTCCGGAGTGAATCGAAGAATGGATGCAATGCTGCTTTCTCATGTGTAATATCGATTGTATTATCAGGCTTGTTTCATTAACTTCACTACTGCGCAAGGCTGAGAAGCATACTTTTCCAACCATAAGTTAATTATTGTTGTCTTGTTTGGCGGGTTAATTACTTGTCTGAAGAAAAATCATTATCATACAAAAGGGAGCGGTCAGACTTAAGGATAAGCTTTATCTTTCCCAAAGTTCAAAACCTGTTTTAGAAATACGCTTTACTCCTGACTTTGCAAAACATCAAATGTTATCGGTCGTTCGCAAGGGGAACGTGTTCAAACGCACTCAACGACCTATTTCGGCGAGGGAGCCCAGGATTGATAGAATGAGGCATTACTTGATCAATTATTTTCAAATAAAAATTCCCGGGCCTTTGCTACTTTTTCTATTTCTCCCTTTGTTGTGCAGGGCTCTAACAGAACACTATCGCACAGTGGGTAAAGGCCACACGTAATTGGTCCACATCTCATGGTGGCATAATTGTCAAAGCTTGATGGAAGGTATTTGAGGCATGTAGAAGGTATGATACCTTATTCTGGTCTTGATTCTTTTTCGAGTGACATTGCATCTACCAGGAATGAATGTAAGGTACGAAAGTTTAGGGAACGTACGCCCTGCTAAGCACCGAAATAATCGAATAAAATTATTGAAGAAAAATTTCAGAGCATTGCTGAGATTTCAAAAAAGAAAACCAATATCATATTCCGTGAGTATTTTACTAGCTTTTATGACAATATGAATAAGCAATTATAGTGTTAAGTCTGGGGCATCATATCACTACTTTATTCAGCTGAATGCTTAAGTTCCCATCTGATGTCTTGGTAGCCCAAGTGCGGTAAGTGTAAGATGTATTTTTCATTTTGTTTTCATTTTTCTGGTCCGAAATTTGTGCACGAAAATTTGGCATGCCAATATTACAATCAGCGCCATATTCTGTAATCTAAACCCTTGTCAAACTATTTGTTTGCCTGCCTTCGATGACCAGGGGCAACAGCTTTTTACCTCGCCTGCTGGTCTGAGAGGGCATCAGAATGAACAAATCTAAAATAATTATGTCATCTTACATCATCGTGCCTCATAATCATTTAAAAAGTTCAAAACATATCATTTGTCCTCCCTTGACGCCATGTATGTAAAACATCTTAACCCGCGCCCACCGGGGTCGGCGCCACCTTGCCCCACCGGGGGCATCGATGGCCCCCTCTAACTCCGAAAATATGGGCGTTGGCAAATTGCAAGTGCAATAGAAAGTGCGTGAATTCGTAGAAATTACTTGCTGTTTTGTGTCGGTCATGGTTTGCCTCCAGAGGTCAATTAGGTCGATGGCTATTTTATCAATATGAATGTTAAGCAACTGGGCATAACTCTTATGTATTAGAGCTATTGAGGCCTGGTAGTATTTGTGATTGGTTTTTGTTTGTGGAACGTAAGACCTCCCGGTGGTTTGCGCCAGGGTCTAGTGACCTATATGACCTGGGTCAAAGGTAAGTGACCTTGCCGTATATCAATGAAGCCGTGACAGACAAACACGATGGTGTTTGTTTTCTTATTGGTAAGTTATTGTAAATACTGTTTTTGACCTCTGGTGACTTGGATGACCTTGGAAAGTCAAAGGGCAAATATGACCCCTGGGATCCGTGAAGGGTGTCAAACGTTGTTGGCAGTTGGTTTTGAATTTTTGTGGTTTTATATTGAATAGTTTTCTGCTTTCCAATGGGAGGGTGTCGTGCCTGCCTAGGGACGAAATCAAAATCCCGGATATACCTTGTGCCTGGGGGGTGAGTGTGGAGTTTAATCGATCGACTGGAATGTGTCTCGGCTCTAAGGTGAGTGGGTGACTGGTTGTGTCTGGTGCCTGACCTTGGGTGACCCGGGGTAATTTGGGATGATGGGAAATGATGGTGGGGTGGCCTCCCGCGGGCTGCGCTCGTGTTTTGCTCGATTGGTGGTTAATAAGTCTGTTAAAACATCGCGTTGTGAACACACAGCATATATGAAGCATGTTTGGCATATATGAAGCATGTTTGCGAATCGGCGCCTATAGTGATTAAGGTAGACAGTGATGCCTCTGCAAATAACACACTTTATAAAAACACCCTTCGAGTGATTTTTCCTGCATTAACTCCCTTTCTTGCTATCCCAGTGCATCGTTCTCTGCCTGGAATCAATCAGCATTGATAGCTGCTGGGTGAGGCAGCGCCGGCGGCGTTTTTGGTTACGGCCGTGGCTCATTACAGAGCGTGTGCACCGACCCCAGCGGTTCTGGGACCACTCCTTTCTAACGGAGACGACACCGTGTGGCAACGTCCGGCCCGCAGGCGACGGGGAGGCGGCCGTCGACAGGGCTTCATGAGAGGAGTTGGCACGGGCGGCTCCAGGAAAATTCCCGGGGGGCAGGGGGTAAACGGATAACATTGTGACAAGATGCTGTCCAATTTGTTCCTGGTGTCAGGTGCTTTAAACAATAAGTGGTATCTGCGAGTGATGGGGATGACAGATGAGAGTTACCTGGAGCTACTCCCGCAATATCATTTCCTGTCTATATTTGCATACATGCTGCATTGAGATATCAACCGCCAGACCACCAGACATCAACCACCACCGTTTGGTATCCGATATAAATTCCCTGTCTCTTCAAGCTATGTTTTTTTCGTGACCGATATCTCGACCACTGGGAATGGGTGAGTTTTGGAGATCCGGTGATTTATGGGGCCATGACCGAATTCCCCTCCCTCTGGGTCCTCCCCTGGGAGAAAGAGCAGCATCCGAGGACAGTGGCAGATTCAGGGGGGAAGGCATTTCCCCGAACGGAAAAGCTCGAGGCAAAACTATGCTTTGCCACCCCCCCCCACTCTAAGCTATCGACTTCCTTTGTGCCCGATTCCTTTTTTCTTTTTTCAACTGTCAACTTCAAACAGAACCATTCAACTTCAGTGTAAGCATTGGGCCTTGGTCCTCTTGGTGTTCAGGATCACTTTTATAGCAAAAGCAAGCATCTTGTGGCCACATATTTCACCCCGTGACGTTTTTTCCTTTTCGACTTTGGTTTCCCCCCCCACCTACCGCCTAGATCCGCCACTGTCCGAGGAACGGGCGGAAGGTAAATCTGGTGGCTTACCTCCTGCATGAGAAAACCGAAAAACGCAGGATGCCATGATTGCGCCAAGATTGGATTCTGCAAATGCTAGAGGTAAGTTGGCACTGCGATAGTAAACCGAAGGGGACGGGTATTGAGCCGAAGAGTGGGCGTTAGCATACTGGGAGGAATATATTACAACAGAACGATCCCACACACCACGGCTGACGCGGCAGAGCCAAAGATTCGAAAGCGACGCATCCAAGGCTCGGAAATAATGACTCCAGGATTAGAACACTAATTAAAGGCTGTCCCGTGCGGAACTTTCGCCGGTAAATCTATCTTGCTGATTTATGCCGAACGCACGTATGGGTGGGCTGGACTGAGATATCAGGTGTCTGTTCGGGCTCTTTTAATGCTCATTTCCGACTCAGCACCTTTTTGTCATAGGATTGTGGTCAGTTTTTTGCAGAGGGTGACGGCTTCTGAAGTCCAGGAAAGGGCCCTCTCCAAAGACAAGAAGACAATGACTTCAGTGTTTGCACCTGAAAATAAACTCATCTCTGCTAAACTGCTAGTGGGCAAGATATTTCCGGGATGATACTCTTCGAATTTTCTCCTTGCTGCTCCATATGGTTTTTTATTTGTTTGGTGAGCTCCTGAAAGCTCTACATTTTTCAGATTCTTAAGGGATGGCGGCTGCCCCTTCTTAAGTTACGTTCCCGTGCCAGGTTGTCTCCCTTTATTGGCTGCCATTAGAGCCTGCCGTTCCATTTCCTGCTATCGCCTATGTAAGATGGTACGGAATCCTTTCATATATCGCAACCATTACATGGAAAACGAAAAGCTTCCCCGCCCACAAGATATGAGACCTTGGTAAAACACGTCAGCATGGAAAACTAAGTTTTATCTTGTATTCTCATATTGCAGCCTGCAAATAATAGTTCAATTACTGTGGTTTCCCGTTTTCAGTCGTGTTCATTCTGAGAGAAGAGTGTTGATCAAAGGCGGCGACTTATCTATAAATTTGATTTCTTCCTCCGGTTCTCTCTATTCTCCAATCTATTGGAGTAAAGCTTTCCAGCCAGTCATGCGTGATCTCGCCTCCCTTCTCCGTGACGGCGTGCCATCCATATGGGGTGCCATCCTGTTTTATGCCCTCTCGATACGGGGTCGTGGCCGGGTACCCGCGGCCATGACACCCGCCGTTCACGGGGGCACGCCCAGCCGTGCCCTGCGGCTGTTACCCGCCTGGCACATGCCGCCTGTGTGACATTGACCGTGGCGGTGGGGCAATACTTGGCACGGCGCTCACAACAAACGACGCTCATCTCATTCGATACGGGATCTCAGGCATAACCAGAATCGCATCCTTTTCCCGTATATCACTCAGCTGTGTATTGGCTCTTAGAACCATGCCTGGTTAGCTCAGGTTCAGAATTGCATCAACACGCCTGCTTATTGGTTTGAGGAGCACTGATTATATGGGATATATAAATCCATATTTCCATAAATCGGAGAATAGGTACCAATATTCCTTCGTATATTGGTAAAAAAGTACGAAGGAAGTGTCTCTTTTCATTCTTCTTCATCGGTAGAATTAAAGCGCGGAAACACGCCATGGACTTGCCCTCTTCAGATTGGTTGACCTATGATGAAATACATACATAGGTACTTATGCCACCATTATGACATGTAGACTACATTTTTTGTTAGATTAGTGGGAATGGTCTTCACAGCATATTTATCCGAAAGGGCACATGGTCGTTTGTGACGCAAGCGGGCTTCATATTCAAGCCGCGTCATAGAAAACCCGACAGAAAAGACTTCTGCAACGACACATTTAATGCTGTTGAGCCTGTTTTCAAGGTAAGTAGATCACCCTATCTTTGCCAGTATCCGTTAATCCTGCCACCGCCACCGAGGTCTTCTCCACGGTTCCGCTGAATCTCAGCGGGTCGCTGCGCAAGGGCTGCCCGGCGGAACGCCGCGTCGACATTTTTAACGCAGCGACGGCGTGTTGTGGCGCAGCGACGCAGTGTTGTGGCATGGCCGGCGATATGATGGCACTTCCAGGTTAGAATACCTCCACCGCGTTGTGTCCACGCTGCCGTACGCATAGATTAGGTATTGAGAGAGAGAGAGAGAGAGAGAGAGAGAGAGAGAGAGAGAGAGAGAGACACGGCCCCAGAATAGTCTCAGCCCGTCAGCGGACTCCGCACGGTTTCAGCAACTGAGTGAAGGACTCTGATCCTCGAGGAATGCTGCTTACACTCACATCGACCCTGGTCACTGTTCACTACGCTGCACGGGAGAGCTGCCACCCTCTGGTGGCATTTCTGCTCCAGCCGTGGCGGTTTTACGGACTGCCCCAGGCTGTACGCGTGTTTTCTCCCAGCCCCGGGCTGCTGTCATGCAGCGGATCCCGGCCCGACTGCCTGGCCTGTTCACCTGTAATTACCTTCGGACACTGGAAAACAGAAAACAATTAACTGACCGCAGTACGCAGACCAGATACTCGGTGCTCCCGTTGTGTTGCGGCGAATTAACAGCCATGAGGGGAATAAACGTGGCTTTCGTAGCTGGACCTACCTGGATTAGGCCTATTGCATGTGTTAATGTTTGCATTGTCTGCGTAAATTTGAAATTTACATGCTTCGTTGATGGAAAATTGATTTTGAACGTTCGTGTGTACATCAATGGCACTTAATGCTGCTGTAGAAGTTCAGATATAGGCCCCAAAACTATTTTTAAGTGATAACACCCTGCATGTTTCGGGAGCATTTCGTAAACTAGCACTACAAGGTGCCCTGACCATCCAAAGCCTTCTGCCCCAGATTAATCCTCAGTTCCATTACTGATTCTTCATGGGATAATGTCGGCAACACGATTCACAGTGTGACCTTCTAGAGCCGCGTGGAGTCGAGTTTGACCTGGTTCCCTGCCAGATTCTCCGTGCACGGTCTCTTTTACGCCCGTTGCTACCGCCAGCGGCGTTTAAAGGTCATCGGATCACCACAACTGCGTCACGAGCCAACTCAGGTGTTATCACGATTGGATCTTAGAAGCCCACCACCGGTAACACAGGAACCCAGCTCAAAGACGCCAGTCTTAAGCTCACTACGCATCAGAGACACCTGAGAATGCAGTACGAAACCCTGTGGATATTTCCTTATTTTTAAGCTTCAGATTTATTTGAAATGTCAGGCTTCAGCAATCAGACTTGTCTGTGCAGGCGGCTATAGTAATCATTTCGACATTCACTATTTTCCACCGCGATGACGTTATATTTCGTAAGGGCAGATTACTCTTGTGAAGGCAGCCTCGGCTCCAATTAACCCGAAATCGGGCAAAGGTTAATTACTTCCAACGACTCCCCCACCGAATTCTCAGAGGGTGTACTAGCTACATAGGTCTTCACAATGCCATCCTTTCTTGCAGATGCTGCTCTCTTCCTGTTACGAGATAGTAGCGTCAAACCCCGCGCTTGTACAACATTTGTTGTACGTATTGCTGTGGAAAACGGTCACACGCCTCCGCGCGCTGCCATGGTCTTTCGTGGTATTGTCTGTCAGGCACGATGTTGACAACACTCCCTGACTGACGTGAAGGAGAGCTCATATCGTCTGATTGATCCCGCGTAGCTTGAAGGGTTTTATCAATTAACCTGGCAGCTGGTTGTGAACCAATGAATGCGCCGTTACGGCATACCAGTGTACCTGAAAGTAATTTCCAGGGAATTATCATATTGACTTTTGGTAGTGGGCTGCGACTTGAAAGCATTCTGTAGGGTTTCCAGATTTCTGAATAGCAACTATGTCAAATGTGGCAGTCTTATGGCCAAATATGCCAAATCACAACCTATATATGCCAAAAATACATGCATGATATAAAAAAATGTTCAAACCGTGGATGCCATCCTTGATTTAATATGTTTAGCAATAGGCTTGACAGTTCTTATCATCTGCCCTGTTTTTACCAGCTTCAACAGCTTCAACCAAGGCCTTTTAACTTATAACTTAGACCCCGGCTTCAACTGCCGTGAAGAGGTTCTGACAGTTCATAACGTTAATAACGGTTTATAACCTCCCGTTAAACAAATCCCGCTGGCCTAGCATGTCTGCACGTTAAGCTGTGCAATCACGGACTTTTGTTTTAAGAGTGCTTAATTAATTGGCCATTAATGAGTCATCCCTCACCTAGTTAACCTGATGAAAAATAGTATCATTCGGAGGTAGCAATCAAATCACTGACCACAACAACTGCGTTTGTAATTAGCGAAGTTCCATTCTGATACACTTTTCAGAAATACACAGGTTGACTTTATCTGAAATAGAGCCTGCTCTTACAATTCTGCTTTCCATGATAATTTTTCATCTGGTGCCCAATTTCGAAAATTGCAATGGCAAGTATTTTGCACTCTTTCTGTTTCTTTGATTCATTTTTTTCTTTTGAACATTTAAAAAAATCCGTCATGGCAAGGATTTCTGAGAAAGCAAGGTGTTTACCAGCCGAAGGAGGAATGGTAGCTTTGGAATACCCTGTATACCGGAGTGAGAACATCATACAGGCTACAAATTGAGTTTCCAGCACAGGGGAAAATCAGTAGCGATTCACCGGCCTCAGGAATTCAATTGATTGGATCTGACATATTTGTGTTTACAATATAACTCAGCATCCCGCGTGCTGAGATTAATGATCTTATCAGCTTTCATCAATCAATCAGCAGTGATCATCAGTAGCCCATATCTGGCTCATTCCAGTGATGAAATCCTAAACATTCGCCCCATCTAAATGAAGCAGGCTGGCCAGCAGAAAAATGTTACGATGATTAGGTTTAGAATAAAACACTGCTATCAATTATCAGAACAGGCAACAATGATGGAAGGCGGCTTCAGTACAAACTGGCAACCTGTTCCAATATATACTGAGCGCCGAGCCCAGCTTTACCCTGGCTGTGATTTGTATAATTATCGACGTTGCATCTAAGATGCGAGCTTTATTTCAAACCAGGCCTTTGACGACCTCTGGTGGATGGGAGATGAGATTTTGGGCAGCCAGTGGGTCAGGATCTCGCAATGGGGAATGTGAGGGCCAGATTGTATTGGGGGCGTCGCACTCACTGACTGGTCGCATAAATGACCAATGTAAAATCCAGATGGTGGAAATGCTGCTCATGGCTTACATTTGATATCCACTGAATCGTTTTTAGGGTAAGATGTATTAAAATAGAGCCTTTCAGAATGGTGTTGCCTATTTTGTCTCCTCCTACCAGTCTTGCCATAGGTGACAGATAACTGACCCAAATGAAGGTGTAATAGCCACAATCTAAACATTGAGGTGCAGTACCACTTTAAAGTGGAAATATGTCGTAGTATAGCCTACCATCGATGTCAACCAGTCTAAACAACGACATAATACCCCCTATCATTTTCTATTTACCTTGTCATCTTTAATACTCAGATATCTCAGACCTTGTTCTCAAAGAGCAATCTTGTGAAATCTAAGACCACTGGTTTTGGAGCAGATAGAGAGACAAACAACCTCAAGGACTCCATGCGGGAGAACATGCCCGTCCTTGGTCCTAATTTTGATGGGAATATTGGTCATACTTAAATGACTTAAATTGTAGTATCTCCCATTGCACTGCGTAAAGACGGAACGTTAGATGATTTACAGAAGAATGAAAAAGATCGCTATTGGCAAACAGCCCCGATTCGAATGGGGTATTCAGCCTTGATTCCTCGATGTTGAAACCGTGGGTAGACGTTGAACGGCTACAGTGGACATTAGACTCATCAATAACGTATGCTCTTGCTTAATCACGCCTGAATTTTCCCTGCATAATAATAGACCACCAGGAGTGCATAATTACAAAACGGCGAAAGGCTGAAACATTCGATGCCTTCTGTTCTTCTTTATGATGTTTCTGAAGTCGAGGGAAACCAAGGTTTATGACCGCACACGTGGGCATGCTTCAATTGGTCTGAGTTAGTTATTTTGGGCTTAGGGGGCGCACCAGCCTGGCAAGGCCATATAGTGTCCAAGCAATTGGTCTGAACTAGGCGTTTTTTTAGATGGTGTCTTAGAAACCCATGTCTCTTTTTATTAGCCGATATTAGCAGAACCAGGCCAGCCCCAAGTGAATATGAGGACACTGTGTTTCATAATACCCAGCTACTACATATTTCCGGTGTAAATGGCTAGCTATTGCAAGCGGTTAATAGTTTCCTTTGCCATTTATTTCACTAAGCGCTGTGCAACGAATGACTGGCGACTATGAAACGTTCGTTGTAATTGCCTCGTTCAGTGAAATCACTTATTTTATAGGCCAGTATGATGTGTTGCACGAGGTGTGAGCTCAATCGATTGCGTGATTGACTCAAGCGCGGGAGCTACGATGAACAGCTGGGAAAACGAAAGCTGCCCTTCGCTTTTATTTTCAACTGCCAGTCAGTCGGACATAAATATCAACTGGTGTTCTAAAATGCCTAGTTTGAAATTATTTCTTCAAGGAACTGTCTCTATAGAGTGTTTCTCCCCCAAACTCTATAGGATCCAAAACAAACCCCTCCCTTTGCACTGACAGCATGAAATACTGTTGGCGAGCGGTAGCAAGTATTATGCTCGTGGATTTACACTTTCTGTACAATAATATTAAAGTTACTTTGTACGCTATCAAAATAAATACATATAGAATTGTCTGTCAAACATAATCATCTAGCTGTTTATTCATTATATACTAATACAATTTCAAATACTATTAATAAAGATACTATTTCAAAGATTTATATATCATATCCTCCTTGTCTTATCATAATTCAATTGAAATTCACCTGTTGTCAACCAGACCAGCTCATTATTTTTCTATATCGTCTTCTATTATTAAGTATTTTCAAATCGTATCTTGGTTTATTTCCCGATATAGAGATTACCTGATGTTCACGAGAACCACAAATCTGTACCGGAAGCAGCCGCCGCTCCGGCCCGGCGGCCCGGCAACAGCCTGTGTAGCCGTCCGCCGCGGCGTCCAGTGCCAGCTCCGGCCTGGTCTCCGGAAGCGGGGCGTCATTACCTGGTGCCGGCGCCCGTGGCCGCGCCTGCCTGGCCGGCGCCCGCGCTCACGATTATTGGGCGCCGGCTCCGGTCAAGCCGCCCAGTGAACCTGAACGCCGGCACTGGTGAACGATCCGGTGACGGGTAATCAAACACGTGATGAGTGCTGATGCTCCCGACCACCGACAAATGACACGGGCCAAATCGACGCAAAGGACGCCTGGAATTTCGGCTACACGGTGGTAACTAGGAATTGCTCGGAAATAAAATTTGATTGGTGATGGGGGTATGGTTAGGAATTGTAACTGACAAATACGTAGCACCGGGCGATAGATATAGCGGCACTGTCACCTAGACGGGTCAAAGAACACGGGCGAATGACATATCCATCACAGGTCCAGTTCACCTTGATAAGTTCGTAGGAATTAATGATGTTGTAATCACGTTCCGATTCAATTAATCACCAAAAAAGCTGCGAAGACAAATTGTTCTGTCATGTCAACGAAACAGAATGGCTAATGGAGTGGATAAGCATTCTATCCTGAGTCGTTCTGGTGATGAATGATTGATTTTATTAGAAAGAGAGTATGCTAATCAAATCACATCAGATTTAATGCGAACCAGGCGATATATGGCTTTTATCGAGAAGCGAAACTGAAATAAAAAGTCCGAATAGTGCGGAAATAAACGGCCATCAGAAGGCAATGAATAATAAATCACAGTTTCCGGATTCTGATTTGAGACGAGAGATATGGTGTCAATGATGGTGCCTTTCTCGAAGCGACATTCATTTCCAGCCAACGGTAGCTGGCACGCCGAGCCCGTCTCGATTCGGTGGTTTAACTAGACGTTTTGGTCGGCCGAAGTACAGGTGAGGCGTCGCCACCAGGTGTAACCGAGTTTACCAGGACTGCCTGATGAGGAACGCAGCACTTAACCTGTCAAGTACGGTTGTTTCCAGAATGTGAACGAATTTGGCTAGATAGATTAGGGTCATCGACCTGCTGCTGAGTTTTCGCTGTTCAGTTTGTGCGCCTAGTCATTGTCGCCACCGGCAAAAGGGGGGACTTCACCTGATTGACAAA
The DNA here is from genome assembly GCA_034440635.1 of Lepas anatifera. Classification (NCBI taxonomy): domain Eukaryota; kingdom Metazoa; phylum Arthropoda; class Thecostraca; family Lepadidae; genus Lepas; species Lepas anatifera. The sequence goes on from JAOTON010000011.1 coordinate 218,881, forward strand.
AACTTTCAACATACCAAAACTTCAATTTTTGATTTATTAGAATGTCGTTGTCTATTTGACTGATAATTTGCTTTGCGCCTAGTAATTCACGAGAACTCATAGTCAGCTCTCGAAATGACATGATAAGTGGATGTGAATGACTAACATAAATATAAAGGACTTCTCCACTAGTGAAAATGAAAAACGTTCGGGGCTTTCGGCTATATTTTATCAGCCTTCGTCAGCGGGTGGTCGGATCGATCGGTGGACATCGGAAGACAAGATACGTTACAAAAATTATATAACAAGTGCAAAAAGGATTCCAGGAAACGTGCACGAGTAAGAGTTACCTACCTGAAGAACATTTTAGTAACAACGCAAATTCTCATATTTTGATATTCAACGATAAAGGGTGACTTTCACAGTACAGCATAATAATGGTAGGTAATTGACGCGCATCATATGCTAGTATAAAAATGCTAATGGTATAAATATAAAATTATATTGATATATTGATAAATTGATAAATATAAAATTGTATTGATATATTGATATATTATATTGATATATAGGATGGCAGGATGTGTTTCTTAACTTTTAGACATTTTTGTAGCTTTTTACATAATATTGACATTTGTACTAGTATTTAATGTCTGAAGTACCTACCGTTATTATTAGACACTTGTTCTTAGTTTTATTAACTATGATGTTGCAATGAGTCTTATATTCTCTTTTTTAGCTCTTTACTAACCATTGGCATTTTTATACTAGCATATGTTGTGCGTCAATTGCCTACCATTGTTATGCTGTACTGTGTAAGCCACCCTTAATCGTTGAATATCAAAATATGATAATTTGCGTTGTTACTAAAATGTTCTTCAGGTAGGTAACTCTCTTACTCGTGCACGTTTCCTGGAATCCTTTTTGCACTTGTTATATAATTTTTGTAACGTATCTTGTCTTCCGATGTCCACCGATCGATCCGACCACCCGCTGACGAAGGCTGATAAAATATAGCCGAAAGCTCCGAACGTTTTTCATTTTCACTAGTGGAGAAGTCCTTTATATTTATTTAATTCATAGTCAGCGGTTGTTGGTGGAATCAGTCGTAATATATTCGAGGGTTATAAGTATTGAATAAGTTAGCGTGTCAAAAACTAGTCCGGAGCTGTTCCCAAAGCCATTTAAGGAGAGTTGTAGCCGCAGGTTTACGGGCTGAAATTTTCTCCAGCAGTTAACTTGGTTTCATATGTTCACTCGAACCCCTAATGCCTACCAGTTGTAAGCCAGAAGCTATGGTTATTGTGAAACAGAGCCGATGCCTGTATGCGAAAATATCGCGTGGACCATACCCCTCAATTCTGTCCAATCTCTCCAGCACACACTTACAAAGCCACGCGCATACCGATACAAGAGAGCGGTCGCGCGCACGCATGCGTGATTATGATAAGCACCACCGGCAAGCTTCGCGAAAATAACGGTCATTCTGCCTAACGAGCTAAATTGACCGCCGTAATTAGCCCAGCCATCTCGTCTGAGAGGGCGCAGGCATACTTGTGGTGGTCGCAGGCGAGCTTATGCCGCACTGTTTGCATACCTATCTCCGACAGTAAGGAAGCGTCCAGAGGTTTGAACTGCGTCCTCCCTCTGCCGCGTCGGTGGTCTGACGGCAACCGCTCCGCACTCTGCACTCACTCAGTGACGTAATTCTGCGGCGACGGCGGACACTCCCAGAGGGGCGTCGACCCGCTGGGTTGCCTAATAATCCTCAGGCGGTGCGCTGCCGCTGTCTCACTTTTACCGGAATCGGAGAGCAGGTGTTGCTTATGAGAAGTTGGGACACAACCGTGGAAACAGGTCGTTGGATTTGTTTATCTCCTGTCTTGGCATCTCGAATGTCTTGATCTTCATCGGATCGTAACTAATCCACGACGGGTTTGTAATGAATTACCATTGCATGGCGATATTCCATTCCATTAATTTCTCAGCAAGCTGGAAAACAGGTTGGATTAAACTTAGAACGGAGCGGGCCTACCTGGTTTTCTTTTTAATAAAAATCCGCTCGTACATTGAAAAGCATTGGCGACGTACGGTCCTGACTGGAGGACAGCCCTCCAATGTCAATTACCTGGTTTATCGCTCAGAAACAATTACCATCAGGCGGGGGCGTATTTATCTTGACGGATGGACGTGATGAGCGTTCCCTATCGGTCAGAGCTCCCGACAACGGTGCCGCCGGCCGCTCGCACGCACCAGCACCCAGCGGCTGAAGGGTCGCTGCTGGCCGCAGCAGGGTCGCCCTTAGCTCCGGGATGGCTACCCATCGGATGCCTGTCATCTTCCATCAGCCTATCAGTGCGTCAGCCGTCTGCTGCGCCGGGGAGGAGAGTGTGGGGCGGGGACGTGATGTGTGTTTTCGTCTCCCTGAGAAGGCGGTGCCTGAGGGTGGGAGGCCGCGTCGTTTTACGGACAGGGTGCGCCGCGAATGGCGAGGTGCGCGGCCTGCGCGGATGCGTGCGATGTCGAAACAGGGCGTGCGAGGCAGAGAGGCCGACCGGAGACACCTGCTGTGGCTGCGTCGGGCGCGTCATGTTCCACCCCAACTCCGGCGGCGTCCGCGCGCGGGTCGGAGCTGATTGGCATGCTGTGTCTCACGCTTCAAAACAATTAACCTTCAGACTCGTTGGTATATCACAAATGATTCTGACACTTCTCAGATGGAGTCTGTGGAGCTGAATGGATGTCTTGGTCCAGTGTTGTTTTGTTTACCTCAGCAAAGAGAAAGCAGAGTCAGTGGAGAAGACGTGTACATCTGAACAAACCAGTCCTTTTTGCTTCTGGTGATGGACGTTGAGGTGACCCGCGGGGAAAGCAGTTGGGCTCCGCGAAAGGCTCGCAACTCCATTCATAAATATTCCATGAAGTTCAGTGTTTGAATACCCCAGAAGTCCAAATCCCGCTGGTACTGGTGTTGATTTGCGAGTGTAACCGCTGATCAGGCTTCGACAGCGGCGACTGACGATTTCTCCTCTTGTTACCAAACAGCTGATTACCCCTCCGCTGTGTTATCAGCAGCCATCGAGCTCACTTTTTTCTCCGCGCAGCCACCCAACTGATCACCGCCCTCCCGTCGGCGTGCGAGCACTACTGCCACCAATTTGACGAGAGCGCCTGAGGCGCTCCAACGCAAGGGCTTGGGATGAAACAGCACTGACCTGGATCAATACCCCTCCCCGCCGAAATTAGCGGCGACAGAGCTGCCAGGGCCGTGCGCTGGCGTCTGATGGGTTTGCGCAACTCTGCTAGGTCGCACCGCTCGTGCGGACGGGTTTGCGGGCGCCTCCGCGATGGATGGTTCCAGTTTTGTGTCGTCGGTCCGATTGGCGCGGCGGGAGGGCGTGCGAGGCGGCGTCAAACTGGGACGGATCCAGCGAAGGCGAGCCGCGCGCGCCGCCCCAAAGGAAAGCAGTGTCGTCGCGCATGTGCCACGGCGCAGACGCAGCTGGCTTATGGGCGAACTCTCCAGGCAAGATTTCTGTTGTCGGCCCTTAACACGTGGTCGGGAGAAAAACGTCAGCCAGGTACTAAACTTGTTCAGAGGACAATGCTTTTTGGCTTGACGAGTGTTAGTATGTATTATTATTATACTATTTGTATATTATAATTTAATATCATATTATTATTATCACTTATTACATACTATCATATTACTAGTACTAATATCCTTTTTCTTGACTACCATATACTAGTATTTTTAACTTAGGCGGGCATCCCTGTGACATTAAAACATACCTATCTATGAGCTTAGCTCTTACACACAGCTAAGACATAACGTAGAAGCTTTATTTTTAGTGTAACAGGTGTTACCAACATTTTGCTTTCACTTTGTCGACAATATCAGGGACAGTGTTTTCTAGTTTGCGGGCTTCAACCGTCTGTCAGACCAAAGTAAAATGCGAAATGCAATGAGAGTTGGGATTGTGCAAGCAACGAGATCGGATATTGATTGGCTTGGCTCCTCGAAACATGGATGCAAAATGGATCTAATAATCTAGGGTTATATATTTGGGCACAGCCCTTCATCAGAATCAGTTAAAGTTTTTACCAGCACTTTTTGACGGCTACTGTGGGTTTCAAACGTTTATAGATTTCGGAGTGTGAGACGATGAGCATTGTTATAAGTTGACAAGATGTTAAAAAGAATCGAAACCGCTTAATGTGTGACCTTCCATATTTGCTCTACCATTTTTTATTTTGTAAAACAAATATGTAATCCTCCATCAATGCCACTTTTTATTTCACTAAGATGTCCCGATGTTCGCATTATTCAAACGCTTTGGTGACCTTCTGTCTTGTAAAAGTTTCCAGGATACGAGCAGGATATCCAAGGCCTTTAAGACTCGTTAGCATTTCAAATTTCTAAGCAGGAGAGAAACATGACAAATGAAGTTATGCCCTTTGAATGTATGCACATACATACACTGAGGAAGGTGGAATGGAATCCGAGAGGAACTAACAAGTCAAGGTTATAAAATATTTTTGTTAAAGCCTGCCAAGCTATTTATGATAAAACTGTGATGTGACAGATGATTCGAACATATACCGGTTTGTAATTGACATGCATATTAAACATACCGGACTAGAGTGTTCAGCTTTTCCTATATGTTCCATAGCAGCTTTCCGAAATGATATTGTTTACGTAAGCAACAAGCACCTAAAGTTCAGAGTATACAGTCATCTTCAGGGTTTTGCGCTAAATTTATACCATAAGCTCAGTGCTCAAACATCGAGCAATCGGTCATGATTAAGACAAAAATGGTGATGGATCAGCCATCTACCTACCTGCAGACCCTAATGTGTGGAATGAGACTCGGCCAAGCTAGACTCGGTTGACGTAACGACGAGGAAAGTTCAAGGACGATAGCACAAGCAGTTGATAACGACTTTGGAAAGCTAACTTCGTGGCAAATTGTAAGCAAACGGGTCAAACGAGTCTTTGTCCCAGTCAGCAGAACAACCGAGCCGTAATGTCTCGCCGACCGACGCGCCCCGAGTGGACACTGGCGTCCTTGCCAGACTTCTAGTCAGGGGTGTCGCCAGGGGCGGAGCCGGGCCACCCACTTTCAAAAAGTGGGGGGAGGGTGCCCCCACTTTTGACCAGGAGTATCTTTAAAAATGTCAAATTTTAGAGCAAAGATATTTCCTATTGCCATTTTCATTTGAATATACGTGTGTTTAATACGACAAAAGTGGTGCACTTCCCTATCTTGCCGACTGACCATAAGAACAGATGAACATTAAACTGGGCCGAAAACCCATTCTCGAGAATCGTTCCAGCTGTGTAATTTGTGGTGCATTGGAACAGGATGAATCTGAAAATGTTATTTAAGGTTGTCACGGAATTTGGCTACATTCCAAGTTTTTTATACAATCCCAATTTCAGCGTGATTCACATTAGGGTTAAGTAGTGGGTCATGGACACCTTAACGATAGTGTGAGTTTTCGATGACTTAATGAGCTTGTTTCATTCCTATTTTTGTTGTGGACATACTTCAGACATTTATCTACCACTGTGCAAGCAGCTATGTGTCTTTAATTATCATATCAAAATTTGCATGAAGTTTAGAAAAAAGTAGCGAAAGTCCATTTCGCCCCACCAAATGGGGTAACATGCTCACCCCATGGGGAAAGATGGACAAGATGAACAAAGTGATCGAACCAGGCCTTGAAGATGTCCATCTGCATCCACCCACTAGGCGACTGTCGTCCGCCGCGGGGAAGGGGCACTTTCTTACTTTTTCCGTCAAAGGGTCAAACGGGGTTATGTCTTTTCTGATTTTTTTATGACGGATGATTCAAGGTATCAAGGGCTGTCGTGGAACTGTGCATAGGTTGATCCAGGATCGCCGATCAGGGGGCGGGGCACCTTGCCGGGGGGGCGCCATCCGGGCCAGGGGGCGGGCGCGCACCCAGGGGGAGGGGCAGCGGGCCCCCCCCCAAACGCTTTGGCTCTAAAGTGCCGCCCCTATCCACGTGGGGCGCCGAAGTCGCCCATCGAGGGGAAGGATGAGCCTTTACCTGACTTTTAGAGGCAGCCCTACGCTGACTGCTGCCCCTGCACCCAACATGCCGCCCCCTACACTGACTTTGCTGCCCCTGCACCCAACACGCTGCCCCCAAAAAATTACTTTAGGTCTGTGGAGCAAACAATTCAGCGCTCTCAGCTCCCCCAGGATGCGAAAATTGGCCGCCCTTTGGGTGAACAAGTGCGCCCTGTGAGGCAAAATGCCGCCCCCTCCACTGGCCTGCTGCCCCCTCTCGTCAGCCGCCCCCCAAAATAAAATTCCTGGCTGCGTGCCTGCCAGGGGGTTCCAATTTTGGAACGCAAAACCCATCAGATGGGCGCAAAATCCTCTCGCAGGGCTAAGAGCGCCCCTCACCCGCTCCTGAGGGAGGGGTTGGAAGGGACACTTTAGGGGCCCATCAATCTCTCAGGGGGGCACCGTGACAATTCTTAGGGGCCACTGAGGGTCGAGAGGTACACCTGCCCCTGGATGACCCCCAAATTTAATTCTATGTTCTCTAGCATTTCGGGCCCTGTGTCACCACCCTCCCCCACCTCCCCAAACCATCAGCCAAGTCTGCCTCCGCTCAGGTGTATCGCTGGAACCCAAAACCCTCGATAAATTTATTTATTTAAGCTTATATTATCTAAAATTAAATATACTCTTGTGCGGGGTAACATGGACACCATGTCCATCTTGCCCCATACGTGGTGTCCGTCTTACCCCACTTTGCTCTTCCTAAACAAACTTGGATATGAATCGGACGCCATTGCGATTACGCAGTCAGCGACTGCGGTGAACAAAATGTAACATCTTGAAGAGCCATATAACGTAATACCAATAAAGTACCTATAGAAACATCCATGCAATGACCTTACGAATTCTATTGTGTAAAAAACACATGAGTTGCAGTTTTTACTATTATGAAAATTGTGATAAAACCTAGAGAGCTTACCGGACCCAACGTTGCTCTGCGACCGACACGCGCTAAAAGGAAGCGTATTACACACTTTTCCCGGTCGCGGCGCTGTCAGTTCGTCCCAAACAGGGGGTGTCCGTCTTACCCACGGTGTCCGTGCCCCCCCCCCACTTTCCCCTACCTGTGTAAGTTTTCAAAACTTATAAATAGGTGAAACAGTACCTCATTTGAAAAGTTGGGACAAAATAAATGGATTGAATGGTGTCAAACGTAAATAAGATGTATATTTAATGAGTTACTGGAAGTTTAACTACCTGTTACGTTGCTATTTCCGAGCTCTCCACGGAATTCGATGTAGCGTGACAAAGGCGCTTCCCGCTGCGAGATAACGTACCACAGTCGTCTCTTGCGCGTGGATGGCTGCAGTGGAAGCGCTGAAGGATTTCTTGGATGTTCAAGCTCTCACAATTTTGCACCAGTTTCAGAATAAATACGAAATTCTTACGCTTTGACCTTGTAGCACTTACCGACTTAGAAGTTCAAATCAGCGCATATCAGGTCTTATTGGAGTTTGGGCGATTTTTGTCCTGTGTGGATAATTCTTCGATAAATTGCATGAGTGTTTCCTGAGTTTTGGCCTGTATAGAGAGATTCTGTTTCACAGAAATATTTCAATATTAGAAAAAATTGCAAAAAGAGCATGAGGAATATACATTTCTGCCTGAGTTACTCCATTAGCTTGAACGGGCCCTTTGATCTGTTTTGAAATCCTATAGAAGCCAACCTGGGGGTCCCTGAGTTGAGCCAGGCCCTTAAGTTTTTGACCCAATGAGATGACATGGGACCCGAGTGCTGATGAGCTTCCATTGGCCCTCGGGTTATGTGGGTCCCTTAACCCCCGCCCCGGTGGGCCTCCGAGCCACCTTCGCCCTGGTGGAGGTGGGTTCAAACACCCCCTTAGAACTCGGCTCCTATACGGAATAGCGAAAAAACGCGAAGCCTGTTGGATAGCTCATACAAATTCATGAAGAAACTACATCGATCACTTTTTGGCTCAGGCCAATACTGATGTCATGACAGGTCAACGAAGGTTGCATGTTAGGGTAGTGTTTTTTTTTGTTCTAACGTCTGACAGAATTGAGTTAGAACCACTTTTAGGCACCATTCGCTTCCTCTCGTCACGGCGAATCGAATTATGTATAATATGACTATGCTAAGTCAAAACACAAAAATAACCTGACCTCAGGTCAGGTGAAGGTCATTTTTCAACCTAGCATAGTAAATATGAATATCAATAGACTTGCAATAGCAATCCAAACGTAATGGTATCCAAATATAGGCTTTATCATCATTTCCTGCAAAGTCATTGACCCATGTCTGAAAACTGCTTAAATAGCCCCAGTTGACCTGTCAGAGATCACAGGTCAAAAATTGCAACATGAACCTGGAAAGGGGCCCAGGATACTAAGATTTGGAGAATATGAAGCCATTCTTAGCTTTATCTACACAAATACAGCCCATTTTACTGTTTTCCCCAAGTATTTCCAATGAAGAGGTAATTCTTATCCGTACCTGACTTAGGTCATCGATAAGAAAAATCCCGGAATATATGCTGTACCACTCGGTGGGCCCATTATGTGGTATACGTTTCAATTTGATAGATTCACCCGTTTCTTACTTATGCCACCTTAAACATTTTTGGAGCTGAGGTCACTTGACCTGCATTGGTGAGTTGACCTGAGATGACCCAACCTTAAAATTGTTGGAGAAAGTTGCGGAATTGATCAAGAATAAACTGTGCAAAGTACGGCGGCGCTTCGCGCCGCCGTTTTTTCGTGACGCCGGTAAAACCTGTGGCGGTTGTTCAAACACCCGCCCACCGGGGCGATGGTTAACCCGCGCCCCACCGGGGTCCGGCGCCACCTTCGCCCCACCGGGGCCATTGATGGCCCCCTCTAACTCCGAAAATATGGGCGTTAGCGCAAATCTGCAAAGTGCAATAGAAGCTCGCGTGAATTCAGTAAGAAATTACTTCGCATGTTTTAGTGTTCAGGTCAATGGTTCGACCTCCAGAGGTCAAATTAGGTCAAGATCGGCTATTTTCACTCAAATATGCAATGATTAAGCAAACTGGGCATAACTCTTATGTCATTAGAGCTATTTAGGCCTGGTAAAGTACATTTGATAGAAAATTGCCAGTACTTTTCCGCTATGTGGAATGTAAAGACCTCCCGCCATGGTTTGACCTCCAGAGGTCACCTCGTGACCTAATATGACCTGAGGTCACGAAAGGTCAAAAGTGACCTTACCGTATATCAAATGAAGCCAGTGACAAGACAAACACGATGGTGTTTGTTTCACCGCTCTAGCTTAATTAGGTCAAAAGTTATTGTCAAAATACTGTTTTTGACCTCTGGTGACCTTGGATGACCTTGGAAAAGTCAAGGGCAAATATGACCCCTGGGATCCATGAAGGGTATCCAAAAATGCTGTTCTGAGCAGTCTGAGTATTTGCAATCATTTTGTGGCTTTTATATCAATGAACAGCTTTTCCCATGCTTTTCCAATGGGAGAGGTCGCCTCGTGACCTGACCTCAGGGCATGAAATCGAAAAATCCCGGATATACACCTTGTAGAACCTGGAGGGGTCATGAAGTGTGGAAGTTTCAAATCGATCGACTTTGAAATGTAGCTCTTACAAGCTCTAAAGTTAATGAGTGACCTTGGTTGACCTCGTCTGGTGACCTGACCTTGGGTGACCCGGGGTAAAAATTTCAGGGATGATGGGAAAATGATGCAGAAGTAGAGCCCTCAACCGGTGCTGCGCCTCTCTTTTCTGCTATCCCAAAAACCTTCCTCTCTGGGGTTAATAAGCTGGTATTGGGGACCATGATCATGACCTAGTCTTAGCCCTCTGAACTGATTGTTTTGGGCCCCTAAGCCATGGTCTGGGTCCAAGGAAACCTCTAAGATTATTTGGTGGCTCCTGAGCGGACCTGGGGTCACTGAGCCCATCAGGGGCCCACTGAGCTACTATCGGCCCTGGGGACACCCTGAACTGGTCGTGGAGGCCTAGAGTTGATCATGGAAGCTCTGAGTAGGGCATAGGGGACTCTGAGGTAGTCTAGGGTCTTTTGAGCTAATCTGGCGTCCCAGCACTGGTCTGGGGTCTCCTGAGCTGCTATTTGATGTCTCATTATGCATAAAGCGTTCGTTGTTTCCAGATTTCTGTTTTCGTATGGTTTTATTCAAGCAATTTCAACAGAGGTTTTATTCTGAAGGGCAAAAGAAATTGGCTGCACTTAATGGTTTCGGAAATGGCATGTTCAGTGGGCCTGCGGATGAGTTCATGGCTCTATGGATTCATTTGATGTCTGAGGTGTATTCGCTGCTCCATCTGTACATCACAGCCCCAGTTAACCGAGCGCAGCGCCACTGACTGGCTTCTAGCTGTCAAAATATATGTTTACCTTGGTACCTTCTCGGCTTGAAATGAACTTAATACTTTCTTAAACAGATGTGCCACCTACACAATTTCAGGCACTGCAGAATTATGTCAAATTGTTTTGCATATACGCATCAATTTCTTCTCAGTTTATGCGACCAATAGTCATGCTACCTACCTTAAGGACAGCTTACGGCACGTTCAGCCAAAATTTGTCGGGTGCGATGTTTCACACTGATGACAGGGACGCTTCAACGGGACATGCAGGCTCAGTGAGGAGGCGGTGCTGCTGAATCGGAGGTGGGGGGGTTCTCGTGGCGCCGACACTCTCCTCCCACTTCGCCTATATGTCCGGGCATGGCCGGAAATGCCGGACAGGATTTAGTATGAGAGGCCAGATGTCCTCATTTGTCGTACGTCCATTGCCTTCATACCTGTGTCCCGAATGTTTCATGGCGAAACATATTATCCTATGCTGCGAGGCAGGGTGCGCTCGTTGCCGGCTTTTGCGGGAACCAGTAGGTCAAGACCGGAACGCCAGGGTCATTTGGTAGACCTACCAAATTACCCCGGCGTTTAGGTCTGGAGCCTGTTCAGGCAGCGGTACCGGCCCCAGCGCCACCTATAAAGAAAGTGACTAAGGGCTCCTCGTCTCCGGAGGACTCCGGGCTCCGCGGTTAGAAAGATGGCGCTGCTGGTTCCCGGTCACCAGAGTGAAATGCGGCGGTGTTCACTAGTGCCTTCAGACCGCGGTGTTTTGTGTAAGCCTGTTTCATGGACGTGGTATGAGGGAAGACCAAACTAATAGCAAAACAACTTCCCTCACACCTTGCAGCACCGGGCTAATTAAAGCAAGATATTGCCTATATTTAAAGAGAGGACGAAAAACAGAGTGCCCCAATTTGAAGACAAAAATAAATAACCACCATACTAAAGAAGATAGCCTAGTTTTATCATTGTTTTAGCCATCCTTTTCAACACTGAAAACGATAAAAAATTTGATTTTTTCATGCTTTGTATATTTTATATTCAATTTGATATTCGATATTGTGAATGTATTTGGTAAGCAGTCCATTGATTCTAATATTTTGCTATTTGAATATTTTTGGTCAAAACGGCAAATTTTGAACTGGAAAATAAACATCTAACAAAAAAAACTTTTCTTTTGCTAGGATCCAGTGGCGAATACAAGAAGGGCTAGAGGGGCTCAAGCCCCCCCCCCCCCCCGCTGCAGACTGTCAGACTGCCAGTAGTTACTGCATAGCCGGCGGATGTTCTGATGGAGGCTCGAGCCACCTGGTCTCCCCTGAAATGAAGTCCTGGATCAGTCACCGCTAGATCCATCATTTCCAATGCTTGATATGACTTGTGACGGTACTCACAGCCTTAGTCCCAACGAATTGGGCTTAATTAGAAATTTGAGTGTTGGATTGTCTTGACCTCGTAACGGTACACCACTGTTGATAGCTAAGGATAATACAAAATATATAATTAGGAGCGCGACATCACCCGCACATTAAAGTGAAATACCGCAGCACACATACCAAGGCTTAGGCCTAACAATAAAAAATCGGACAATCACAGTTAGACCGCCGTGCACAGTGGCTTTTGGCTACCTGGAGGCCGGGTGGCGACAGCATCGAAAGTTGTGATCGAGGAGTGGCGCAGCTGAAGGAATACGGTGATTTTCCATGTCATTAATATATACATACCTGCTCAGTTAAATGCCTCGTGCACCCCGTGATTTGCCTTGGATCCTCCCACGGTTCCTATAGATACGGTTCGGACATGACAGCCAGCTGACTGCCTGATTTGGCAGCACGTTGAGGATATGGTAGTGTTTTGAAGGGTTTTGTGCAAGATAACTTTGATTTTGCTAGCATAAGGTAGAATGCAGCATTTTGATTGGGTAATCGAAACGTTTGACACAGAATTCTGAAGGAATTAGCATGAAGTTCATTGTGGATTTTCCTTTGTTATAAAAGGCTTTAGAGACTAAAAACTGCACACAGAAGATAGCCTGACCAATTTTACATACCAAAAATAAAAATATAGGGGAGAGTGGGGAGAACTGGGACATAAAACGAATGAAAAGTTTGAAAATTTGTATAAAATCAGCCATTCGCTCCTGGTATACTAACTATCCATTAGATGATAGACGAAGCATTTCTTTATCAATATTGGGGAGTCTTTAATGTGTAAAATGAATATAATTCTGTCAAATTGTGATTTTGTAGAAGCCTATGGTTGGTGATAATTGGGACAGCATTCGGGAGAACTGGGACAAGGGGTGTTGAGAAGTGGGACGCATGGGGGAGAGTTGGGACAGCTTCCAAAAAATAAAATTTAAGTGTTATTATGATAAGTATTTGCGTGATTCCTTTCAGATGTATCGAAAGTTTTGTATTCAAAACTTGTAATAGGTATATTTTTCAAATGTCTTACTGTATCATGCAGGGTATTGGGAGGCTATATTGGTTCAAACCTTTTTAATTTTAAATGCGAGCCACGGGATAGTAGCCTACAACATGGATGAATTAAATATTAAACAGGTTGAAAATTAGTTGTGTAAAATATGCTCCTTTCCAGACTTCCATGTAGGATACAGAACGGACATAGCACATATATAATTTCACGAGTCGTATGTCGTATTTAAACTTGTTAAGTTTTTTTACCTTTTCTTTGAAGGGACCTGAATTTTCTGCACCAAAAGAAAACAAAAATATGTCGATTACATGACTCGTGTATTGCAAAATATCCCACAAACAAATGTGTTTTCAAGACGATTCAAGATTATCTTGCAAAAAGTATTTATCTAGGCTGTGCAAAGTGTGCAAACACCCGGATAGAGACTGACAGTATTCCGGACCACTGTGACTTAACGGCACAGGTCACATTGGTACGTGATTTGTCCGGGGTTCACATCTGTGCACGGGACACATGCCCATCCTCTGCATGCCACACATTGGATCCAGTCTTCGGCCAACATGTCATATCGCATCGTACACATAATGCACTTTACGACAGAGCTGGATACACCCTGAGACAACACGATTTCACTTGCACCCAACTCAATCTTCTTAGCAACTTTTCTACCTCCTGTTTTCTTGACGGTCCTTTTTTCTTCCAAAGCGGCTTTCAGACGTTTCACCTCAGGAGATGAGTTTGCATAACGTGCTTTTAGCCCTTTGCGTTTTCTTTTGTCTTTGCACAGAGGTGCCTTCGGGTATTTCCTAAGCTGCTCCGGTGACACGCACCAGCTACTGCCCGCCACAGCCTGAACGGCGTCATCACCGGAGGGGCCAGCCACAGCCTGAACGGCGTTGTCACCGGAGGGGCCAGCCACAGCCTGAACGGCGTCGTCACCGGAGGGGCCAGCCACAGCCTGAACGGCATCGTCACCGGAGGGGCCAGCCACAGCCTGAACGGCGTCGTCACCGGAGGGGCCAGCCACAGCCTGAACGGCGTCATCACTGGAGGGACCAGCCACAGCCTGAACGGCGTCATCACCGGAGGGGCCAGCCACAGCCTGAACGGCGTCATCACCGGAGGGGCCAGCCACAGCCTGAACGGCGTCATCACTGGAGGGGCCAGCCACAGCCTGAACGGCGTCATCACCGGAGGGGCCAGCCACATCCTCCACTGCTTGTGTGCTGGCTGGGTTTGGTTCAGGACGGTCAGTGACATCCGACGGTAGGAAGTCGGCCTCTGAGAAGAGGTTCCTGTCCAGAGGCCAAATTCCACATGCTTTGCCCAAAGCCCGAAGGCCCAAAGGATGGAATGTTTTGGGGGATTTGGCCTCAAAGGCCAAATCCCCCAAAGCCCGAAATAGTATCTTTTGGCCCCCAAAACGACCGACTTTTGGCCGTTTTTTTAAATCCTATGCTTTTTGCGATTTTTTCTCGATTTGGCCCCCAAAACGATGTTTTGGCCCCCTCCAAAACTTTTTCCTGGATCCGCCAATGCCTCGTTTGACCTCGCCCGATGACCTGACCTAGTGTGACCCGGGAAAAATTTCAGGAAAGGTGTAAAATGATGCGGTGAGAGATAGACACCCCAAGCGCGTCGCTGCACCGCTTAATTTTTCGGCTATCCTGAAAAGACCTTAGGGGCCATCGATGGCCCCGGTGGGGCGAGGGTTAAGTGATTCTCGGATGTAGTTACGACACCAATTTGTGATATTTTCCATTCATTCATTCATATATTAGATTCCTACCAAATATAATTGGGTGTTTCAGGCATCAAATTACACTGCAACACACTGACAAATGCACAACAACAATACACCGCCAAAATACATAAAAATTGCAGCCTACCGATACAGAACAGTTACAGGTGGTCGTTAATTATTAGACTTATTAGACTAATAAGTCTAAAAAATAATAAGTTAATTATCAATAGTAATGAGACTATTAATCAGACTAGCCTAATTGATCGGATAACATAGCATTGAGCTAATGAGAGAGGATCGGAACAGTAACAGGGAGAAGTGGGACAGTATGGGGAGAAGTGGGACAACTTGTCCCAGTTCTCCCCACCTCGCCATTTTGTGAAAATTTTAATGTCAGTAGAATTGAAAGCTGTTTTATTACTAAACGAACGCATAGATTGATAGAGAAGACAACACTGATGTAATTAAACACACAGAGCCTACTCTTTGGTTACAAATTTAGCAGAAAATCCACTCAAGAAAACGTAAAAATATTAACTTTTTAGGGCGAACTCACCTCCCGCCTTCACCATACACCGGAAAAGGAAGTTGGTACCCTAGTGATGGGCAGCGACACGTATAGTGCTGGGATCAGCGGTAAAATACCTTTTGGCTCTCTCGTGCATCCGTAAATTGACTTGTCCCACTTCTCCTGCGTCCCAGTTCTCCCCACTCTCCCCTACCCTTAAGCACCACTTACATTTTCCCACTGGCCCGTGCCCCAAACCCCTGCAAACAGTCCCATTGGAATTACATGTTAAATTTTGCTGCCAAAAACTGTTAGAACCAGAAATGAAACCTTCAAAACCCCCAGAATTCTAGAGAAGTATCTCATGTCCGCCCCCTGGGATCCTCCTTGTTCACACGGTCAGAATGATTTATCTCTCCGCCTAAAATAATCATTTTGACATTTTAAGCTTCTCCTGTTCCATACGCATTAAATGTCGGCTATACTTTTATCTAACGTGAACTGTGTGTATTATACTGCCAATTAATGTGTGTCAATATAACAATAAACACGTTATAACAAGTTCTTGATATCTTCAACATGTACCCTAATGTCAGAAAAATACATCGAACTCGAACACCAGCGCCTGCAATTTTTCCGGTTTATTATATTCACATACTGAACTCGTTTGATTAACTCCTGTTTTTTCATTGTTATTGACATACCACACTGTACAAGCACCTAACCAAAATACCCACCCTGCGCGTGTTTACCCTCTTAGTTTTCGAATAAAAGTTTTTTCCCATCCTTCACCGTTTGCCATGGCGAGAATTAAGCTGAAAGTTGAAAAGCCAATAAAAGAGAGACGGTTTAAAAGCAAATTTGAATATAAGCCCTATATCACGTATTTCAAACTCGACCAAGCGCCCCTCCCCCACCAATATTCAAGATAAGATGATTAGAAAAAAATAAGCAATGTGACTGTTCGACCTTAAAATAAAGCAACGTTTCCGTTCCTCAATGGATTTTGAATAATAAACTCAAGATGCTAGAGCACTGCCTTGCAAAGGTATTGATAAACACGCGCCCCGCTGGGGGCGAAATTCGCCCCCTCCTGGTTTTTCCCAGATAGCTAAAAAACGAAGAGACGCAGAACAACGAAACTTACGGTACCTTATCCCTGATAAATTTTAAACATTCACCAAATTTTTGAGTTAAGGTCATGTCAGGTCAAGGAGCTATTCAGGGTCAAGTGATCCGACCTCAAAACCTAAAATTCCGAGTTTGAAGCAGCGCCCAGGGAACATTAGCAAACCGATCAGTTTGAAACTTCCACAATATGATAAGGTCATTAGGGTCTACAAATCTGCCATCTCAGAATTTTGATATTGGTGACCTAAGGTGGGGTCAATTTTTGGTCACCCCATTATAAGTCTATGGTGAAAAGTAGAATGGACTTGTTTTCAGGAAATACTGGATAGATAAGGCTGAAAATCCTCGAGCTATCTATTATTACCACGATATTGACCATAAAGTTCAGTTTTTGAGCATCTGACCTCTCAAAGGTCATATCAGGTCACGGAAGCAGAGAGTGATTGTTTTGCCAATATCTTCTCACTGAATTGAGATAAAGCTCCCATTTTGCTTGCATTGTGTTTATATTGTCACGGGGAGTCGATTGATATGCAACATGACCATACCAGGTCACTCTGTGACCCTGACCTAGGTCGAGGTCAGGTAATTTTGACTATTTGACCTAGCAAGGTCATATTATACATCATTTGATTCGCCGTGATGGGAGTAATCCAATGATGCATAAAGATTTGCTCTAGCTCCCCTGAGGGCAGATCTAGAGAGGGAAACGTACACTGCTCTGTTGTAAGCCTATGGAGCATTCTTTGACCTATGCTGACCTCAATATTGACCTGACATAAAAATTATCCTTATAAATTCTCTTCGTCTTGTCAAGAGCTTTCCAACACTGCCCGTAATTTTCCTTTAGCTTTCGTGGGGAACGAGATACGGAGGGGGCGAAAAACGCCCCCAGCTGGGCGCGTCATGAGGGACCCCAGCGGGGCGCGTGTTAACACTCACCCCGGTGGGCCTCTGGGTGGGGTGAAGACCTAGTGGGGTGAACATCCCCCATCGAACTCGGATCCTATGCGGAATAAAAAAACGTGAACGCTGGTGGATAGCTCATGCAAATTCTTGAAGAAATGCACCAGTCACTTTTTGACTCAGGTCAATATTGGAGTCATGAAAGGCCAAAGTAGGTGGCATGTTAGAGTAGAGTTTTTGGGCTCTAGCGTCTGACAGAGTTGAGTTGGAATCATTTGCTAGACACCTTTCGCTTTCTCTCGTCACGGTGAATCGAATGACGTATAATATGACTATACTATAATATGACTGTAGGTCAAAAACGCAATGACCTGACGTCAGGTCAAATCAAGGTCACTTTCCAACCTAGCATAGTCAATATGCATATCGATCGACTCTCAGAATAGCAATCCAAACGTAATGGTATCAAAATAAAAGCTGTATCATCATTTCTTCCAAAGTTATTGACCCAAGTTTGAAAACTGCTTAAGTAGCCCCAGGTGACCTCTCAGAGGCAACAGTTCAAAAAGTTCAACATGGACCTGGAAAGGGCCCAGGATACCACGATTTGGAGAATACGAAGGTATTCTCAGCTGTACCTACACAAATATAGCCCAATTCCTGTTTTCCCCATGCATTTTCAACGAAGAGGTCATGGTCCGTACCTGACCCTGGGTCATCGATCTGAAAAATCCCGGCATATATTTTGTAGCACTTGGTGGGCCCATTATGTGGCATAAGTGTCAAGCCGATAGATTCACCCATTTGTTACTAATGCGACCTTCAACATTTTTGGAGCTAAGGTCACTTGACCTGCACTGGTGACCTGACCTGAGATGACCCAACCTTAAAATTCTGAAAAAAGTTTCCGGAATTTATCAAGGAGAAGGTGTGCAAGTACGGCGGCGCTTTACGCCGCCTTTTTCGTGCCACCGGAAGAACCCTGAGGTGTTTTCAAACAACCCCCACCAAGGCGAGGGTTAAATGCAATCCCTCACGGGAATTTGCTTAGGGAGGCCCTAGATTCCCTCGAGTTGTCGCGAGATACACTCAAGACTGCTTTTATCCCGGTCACAGAGCTGAAGAGCTACCGTAGAAGGCCATCAAAATGATAGGCGTGGTCCAACCTAAAAAAGAAAGGGCATATAATTGGCTTCGAGTCTTTCTGAGAATGCCAAGGAGGCCTAACTGAACCAGGAGACAGGAGGCGCCTCATCACGGCTCGAAAATAAATTAAACTGGGTGTCTCGTTTGGCAGTTAGCGTACGGCTGGATTTAAGTCCAGGCGACATCCAAGACACAGGCGGGAGACTAAGATGGACGCCATTGGAGACCAGTAACATCCATTTTGGGGATGTCTTTGCCTTTTTACTAACGCTGCCAGAACAATAATTTGACAAATGTGATCAGTAGGTATATTTCACTTGTCTTCTCAGGTGCTGCACCATAAGGGAGAAGCGAAGGGTCACTTTATGTATTGTAAATTTTCTAATTCGTGATGGATGCGAAAAACTTTCAGGCAAGACCGATTGACGCCTGAATACATGAACACGCGCATTGACGGGGGCGGGTACCCGCCCCCTCGGGTTTTTCGGAGACAGTAGAAAAACGGCGGCGCGTAGCGCCGCCGTACTTGGTATACCTTTTCCCTCATCATTTTTACAACTTCTGTGAAAATTTTAAGGTTAGGTCATCTCAGGTCAGGTCACCAGTACAGGTCAAGTGACCCGACCTCAAAAATGTTTAAGATAGCATAAGTCGGAGGAGGGTGAACTTATCCGATTGAAACTCATATCACATAATGGCCCCACCGAGTTCTCTAACATATGTTCCGGTATTTTTGATATCCATGACCTAAGGTCAGGTACGAGGCATGACCTCTCCATTGGAAATACATGGGAAAAATGGTTTTTACGGAATAACTCAGTAACGGATGGTGATAGAGCATTTATTTTAGCTGCATTAGACTCGCTTGGGCTTTGCAGTTCTAATGATATGCATTTTATATAATTTGACCCTGACTTGACCTCAGGTCAGGTTAAATCCTTGATTTGACCTAGCAAGGTCAAATTATATATCATTCGATTCGGCTTGCTAAGAGGATTCATATAGTTCAAGTTGTTTTGCTCTGTCTTTACTTGTCCAGAAGTAATGGCCGAAAAACTGAATTTACATGTTATCCCTATGACGGGCATGTTTTGACCTCTCGTGACCTTAAATGTGACCTGACAAAAAAATGGTTCAAATGTTTTCGATGGAGAAGTAGATGGGCAGCCCAACGCCGTTTACCGTTTTTCGCTACCTACCGTGGTTCTCGAGATCTTAGGGGGGCGGGTATCCACCCCCGTCAATGCGAAGGTGGCTCAGACCCCGTCAATGCGCGTGTTAAATAGGAAATAAACTACAAACTGACAGAACACCTCTCTTGTCTCGGCATGTAGCACTCTATACAGGTCAAAAGAAGCTCCTGTTGTATCTTGAGAGTATTCGTCAGATACACAGTTGGAAGTAAAAAAGGGCTGGAAACAGTGGCGGATCGAGGACTTCCTTTCGGAGGGGGCCAAGGAGGTGCAATCTCTCCCCGCCATTGTCTCGAAACAGCCTCCGGCTATGCATTTACCATTGGCACTCCAACATTTCTGGGAGCGGGGACTTGAGCCCTCTAGCCCCCACCACCCCCCCCGTGTCCACCATTGGCTCGGAATTGTGGGCGCCTTTTAACTCCTGCACTGGAGAGGGGTCTGGAGGGGGCCTGATAGCCCACCCCCATCCCCCCGAGATATAAAAACCTTGGGGAGGGTTTGATTTTTCCCGATCTACTCTGCGATTCAGCCTTCGCATGGTTTAGAGTCCGCGGCGAACATGGTCTCACTGCAACTGAAGATCGGCCCGTGAAGGAATGTCAACATTCTGAAGAAGTGCCAATGCGTTATACAAAGAACGAAACTTTATCAATTTAAAGGCGAATCTTATTTCAGGTGTAAATGTGGTTAGATTAATTGAGTTTCGTTGTCTCCAGATGTCGAACGTGACGGTGGTGCGGATTTCCGGCGGGCCGGAGAGTCTGTACGCCAACCTGCCGGCGCTGTCGTCCGAGACGGCGGCTCTCACCGCTTCACCGCGCAGCAGCTGCCTTGACCTCACCGACTCCAGCACGGTGACCTTCACCAACGGCCGGGTCACGCTGCAGGTGGACGGTAGCGACGTCACGGCGTCACCACCGCCGCCGCGGCGACCGCAGCGGGCCAAGCGGCGCACGCAGCTGGTACACCACCGCGACCGGCACCTGAGACAAGAGGTCAAGACCGTGCGCTATCTACCCTCCCCCAAAGTGGGCGGCGCCCCTCTGCTACGGCTCTCCTCGACGACGAGCGACGCCGCCACCTCGACAGACGTCGAGTTCGACGCGAGCGTCGCTGCGTCGTCCGTCGGTGGCGACGGCAGCAGTGACTGGAGCGGGGGCCGGGAGAGAACGGTGGAGGGGTGGACGGCGGCCGGGACCTGCCGCCCAGACTGCCAGACAGTACACCGCCGGTCACTAACGCCAGGTACAAGCTCTCGCTGGCCGAACAGTACCAGAATCAGCTGTTCAACGAGACCGGTTACGTCATTCGCGATGACGTCATCCGGAGCACGGCGGTGCCGGCGGCCGGCGGCTGGGCGGCCGGCAGTGACGCGCACGACTCCGGCCTGGAGGGATCGGAGAGCGACGGCACCGGCAGAAAGGAGAGCACCAGTGACGTCACCACTGACGGCGGCGAGGACGCTGACGTCACACGGTCTGACGTCACCGTCAGCGACGTCACTGACGGTACAGAGGAGGAGGAGCTTGCCGTCACTGTGTCGGCGGGCACGGCAGACGCAACAGAGACGACGGCAGCGGCGCAGGGGGAGGAAGTACTGACGGTCGCGGCGGCTCCAACAGTGCGCGGGGCGGGGCTGACGGCGGCCGCTGACCACTCCCAGGACTCCGGGTACGTCTACATCCCGGCAAAAGAGCAACGGGAACGCGAGGACGAGTACATATTTGTCGCTCACGAGCGCATCGTTCCGCCGGTTGGCTGCGACGACGACGGCGACGCCGCCAACGACCCTGGTTACACCGCCGACGGCACAACAAAGCCTCCGGAGGACCACAGTCGGAAGATCTCCGACGCTACTACCGTGGACCGTCACTTCTACTTCGGCGAGTCGGTGGGGGGCGGCAGCGACGACGGACGGGAGGGCGGGAGTGACTCCAGCCCTGTCGTCACCGTTAGTGTCGGCGACGGCGAGAGCTCGCGTCTCACGCAGCAGAACCTGAAGCTCTTGGAGGAGCTGCAGAACCGTGCGGCACTGCCGGAATCGTTTCTGGCCTTTAAACAAGCGCTGCTGGATAGCGGAGACATGAGTGGGCTGAGGAAGGCCGACCTCTACACAGTCCTGGGCGGTACCGTCCGCGGGTACCCCGCCAGCTGGGACGACCTCGGCTCCAAGTTTGAGGAGCCGGCCTCGCACTCAGACGAAGTCCAGGGAAATAGTCCCGGAGGAGAGCGACGAGCGCCCCTCCGGGGTCAGTATCGACAACTGGACGGTGGACCGGCGGGGCAGATACCGGGCCGCTCCAGCGTCCAACCACCGCGACTCCAACCGGCCCTCCCTGCACCGACCGGGGGCCGACAGCCTCTTCACCGAGCGGCCCAACGCTGACTCCCACAGCTGGTACCCGCTCTGCGAGCGCTGCGGGGACATGGTGTACCCTCAGGACGGCGTCCGCACCACCGCCAGTGTCTACCACGTGGCCTGCGTGCGCTGCGGCAGCTGCGACCAGCCGCTGGACAGAGACGAACTGCGCGTGGCCGAGGGCGCCATGTTCTGCGCCGAGCACGCGCCGGCGGGAGCCTACGTCAGCAGGAGGCCGAGCCGGCGCATCGGCGCCGCATCCAGTAACGGAACTGGCGCAGGACAGGACCCAGTCCAGGTCAGTACACAGTCACAGGGCCGAACCAGTCCAGGTCAGTACACAGTCACAGGGCACGAACCAGTCCAGGTCAGTACACAGTCACAGGGCAGGACCCAGGCCAGGTCAGTACATAGTCACAGGGCCGGACCCAGTCCAGGACAGTACTCAGTCACAGGGGCGGACCCAGTCCAGGTCAGTACACAGTCAGTAGGGCAGGACCCAGTCCAGGTCAGTACACAGTCACAGGGCCGAACCAGTCCAGGTCAGAACACAGTCACAGGGCCGAACCAGTCCAGGTCAGTACACAGTCACAGGACCGGACCTGGTCAGTACACAGTCACACAACAGGACCCAGTCCAGGTCAGTAGACAGTCACAGGGCAGGACCCAGTCCAGGTCAGTACACAGTCACAGGACAGAACCCAGTCCAGGTCAGTAGACAGTCACAGGGCAGGACCCAGGCCAGGTCAGTACACAGTCACAGGACAGGACCCAGTCCAGGTCAGTACACAGTCACAGGACAGGACCCAGTCCAGGTCAGTAGACAGTCACAGGACGGGACCAGTCCAGGTCAGTACACAGTCACAGGACGGGACTCAGTCAAGGTCAGTAGACAGTCACAGGACAGGACCCAGTCCAGGTCAGTAGACAGTCACAGGGCCGGACCCAGTCCAGGTCAGTACACAGTCACAGGACAGGACTCAGTCAAGGTCAGTAGACAGTCACAGGACAGGACCCAGTCCAGGTCAGTAGATAGTCACAGGGCCGGACCCAGTCCAGGTCAGTACACAGTCACAGGGCCGAACCAGTCCAGGTCAGTAGACAGTCACAGGGCCGGACCAGTCCAGGTCAGTAAGGTCAGCACCCAGGAAAATCAGACTTCTAGGTATACATGCTAAACGTAAAATTAGCAGGCCAGCACACAGCTCAAGCAGGTATGACGCAGTGTATGGCAGTGTGTGGCTCAGGTATGACCCAGGCAATGACCAGATGGCCTAGTGAGTTCATTGCCTGCATCCAGGCTGGGACAGTGCAAATTACGGCGGCTTCAATCCCCACAATGGGAGACCGCTTTCCTCGTCCCCTGTGGCTCGGTGGAAAGATTCGTTAAACACCAACAGCAGCAATCTCTATAATTGGGCAAAGTGGGCTTGTTGGGAGATTTCCGTAAACAATAAAAGTAAAGTGCATAAGTAAGGCTTGACCCGTCTCAGGTCTGTGCACCCCTACAGCGCTGCTAGGACCCAGTCCAGCTCAGGAAAATATTGATATCTCAGATCTTCCTTCCCCAAGCAGTACCGGCGCCCGATGTGGCGAAACGGCACGCCATGATACCGCGTGAATCAGACCTTGGATTCCCGACTAGAGCAAACAATCTTGCAAACAAGTCTTTGATCCCCTGCCTCCGCTTGGACCCGTCCCTGTAGCTATGTAGATTAAAACACAGGAACTGTATTTGTCCTGATCCTCCCGTCACAGCCAGTCACGGCGTGGTACATTAGCGATAACTGCCTGGCAGATGACACTCGCATTCTTCTACCACCACGACAATAAGGCCGATGTTAAGTGTAGACCGGTATGTTTATCCTTGTTTATGATAAATGAATTGTATTCGTTTAAATCGCAAATACATTTGTTTACATATAAGCTGGGGTGAACTTGTTTGATGACACATGTGTCGACTTGTTGCGACCTGGGATTTTTTGAATTTTTAAAGACAAGATAGAATAATGAAACCGCCTGTGTGGTAGCAATAATGCACCCGTTGTTTAAGCTAACAAAGATTCCTTGGACTGTCATATTGAAAGATAAAGGAGCGGTTCGAAAGAATTTCAGGTCCTTTATCTTATGAAGGAGTGATGATCGTAATGCTAAAAAATGAGTGAAAACTATATTTCGCCTGTTAGATAAGCATTAGAAACATCATTCATTGTTAATGATGAAACAGAGACCCAAGTATTTTTCTCCAAACTAAACAAGTGTAAGCAAAATATTTGTAGTGTGGCGTTTAAAGCAGTAAGGTTTGAGGCATGATAAAACCGTGAATGCTAAATTATCAATTATCCCCTTTCGCAATAGAATTGCCTTATGTGTCTCGCATCGCAAATATTGACTGTTATTTCTATGCTAGGATCTAAGTTAAAAGGGTAGTTTTGTATGGCTAAGCCATGAATCAACATAGTATTCTTATATTCACATCACTCTTCAGGCCTCCGATGGAAGGGCGTGTCGCTTCTCTCTGTCTCCATTGCCGGGGTTTTGCACTGTTGGTAAGAGCCACCACAAACACTGTGGGGCTCACCATTCACCGAACAGTGCGCCGTTCTTGTATTCAGCTTCTGCCTTGATGTCTACCATATGGTGCGTTTTCGCCACAATCCATTGTGCGACGAAAGACAATCGCGACGCCGACAGACAAGGAAGAAGTGGCGTGCCTGGAATTGCACAACAAAACGAACGGGAGGCTTTTCATCTTTTCATTCAAACGGAAGTCTGTGTCCGCCTAAAAGAAAAGTTTTCTCCCGAATCACACCTGTTGACGTTTTACGTGATTTTGTCGTCAAACAAATTCAACAATGATGATCTGTTGTTCACAGCGTGTCTCATCCATGACTATTTACTGGAAGCTTCTCTGAATCATAATAATAAAATGAGTCATTGCTTGAAGTCACGGCATTAGCGCCGCACTAGTCCTCGGCTCGAGAGCGATTTCAAGGTTAAGGCGTTGCAGAAGCTGCAGAGGTAAAAGTCAGCTCAATACCCATACATGGTAACTGTGCTTCCGTACCTGGCACGATCCCATGTTCAAGGTTATCAATAGCTTAAACTGTGTGACTCTTTTTGTGATGAGGCTCTCGTTTTAGTGATAATTCGGGGAGATTCGATTAAAAAACCCTTTGCAGACGACGTAATACGTTAACAAAATATACAAAAAAGCGTTACGATCGAAACCCATCGCGGCTGTTCCCATGGGTTGTGAAACTGTCAGCCGATTCTGTCAATCATCGTTATGTCTTTCGCGACATGAGGCGCAGCACCAAGTTTGATCTGTTGTTGGGCAAGGTAACGTTTAGACGTGACAACGCCAGACAGTTGCCCAGAGAGTCGGTGGCACGACAGTCCAGGTGGGAGGATTGGCACGGGTATTTATATAGGTATCGCCCAGGCCAGGACCATTCTCCAGTGCCCCACTTCTCGGCCACACCACACCATGTTCGAGGAAAAGCTGCATGTGATTGATAGGTCATGCCTTAGTTGAAGAAAAACATCGTGCGTGTGTATCGGAAAGCTATTGAGGTTGTGTCTCGCCGTAGAAAACTCGCATGGTTGCAGCCTGTTACAACACAAACCTTCCGAAACATGAACGCATGAGGCATGGACAATTACGGACTGTACCATCTATCTCACTGGTAATGAGTGGGATCGTTTGAGCTCAGTCAGACCGCAGAGACTTTAAATTTGCCAGATCAGAGACTCCATCGTTCCATTCTTGCCTTCAACTAATCTGATCACCCTGCGACCAATGAGACACCACGAGGGAGAGCGCCGCGCCGGTTGGGGAAACTGGCGCCACTGTACCGGCGGTACCCCGTACCGCCACCCGCCGCAGCAGGTAACAGCCGCTCTGACAGGGTACCGTTCTGTGACCTTGCGCCTCTCTGTCGTGAAGGGTCCGTTTGCACACCAAGGCTGCTTGCTCCTGGCCTGTCTCCAGTCGTCCCCCTTCCCTCTCAGTAAGTGCAGCCGTGCAGACCTCGATACAATCACGATAACCTAGATACGGTGTTTGGCTGAGTCAGCTGCCGCCGGGATCTGGCTCGGGGCCGCCGCCGATCACTTCCCCAGACTGGCGCTGTGTGGTGACCGCACTTCTGCCCAGTCGCCGTCTTTGCTGAGGGAACTTTCGCTCTCGCCTCTCCAGCTTCTCACGAGTATGCGCTAAGAACCACTCATCCGGAGAAACGGCGGCTTCGGGGAGCCGCCAGTCTCCTGCTTTGTTCCGGCGGCCGGCCCTGCCCGTCGTGAGAACCCGTGAGGTTCTGTTACCCGTGAGAAGCGGACTCTCACGAGCCGTGAACGGTTTCTCACCGGAAACCAAACTCAATTACCGCGGAGAGTGACCCCGCAGGAATGCTCCCATATGGCGTTTTAGATGGAGGTTAGCTGTCTAGGAGATAACGCGTTGCGTGCTCGGATTTCGCACGGTACGGATGCCAGTCTTTCACATCCAAATCTTGCTCATGGAATCAACATCCATCGAAACATACGCGTCGGAAGGGGCGGGGGGATCACGCCCCCACTTCTCCTCCAAAAAGTTGTGATTTCAGTTAAATTGGGAAAAAGCGGAAGGTTTTGAAACCAGCCAGAGTGCGGACTATGAGCCCAAATCCGATGAAATTCTGCTTCTAGACGGGACAATTTCTTGGTAGCAGCAGATTTAAAAATAACTGGTCCCTCACTTTTTTGCTGTTAGTGACACGTATGCATTTGAATCCCTAACGAAAAAAACTGGTTATCGATCACAGTTGTTCCCTTTCAAACACCACGCTGTGAGCCGGGACTCTGAGCATCCCGGGCTGTCGCCAGTCTCTGTCGCCGCCCAGACGCTGTTCAGTAGCCGTGGCTCCCGGGCGTCGGTACGGGCCGTGGCTCTGTCAGCCGTGAAACCGCCACGCACCAGAGGGGGCCGCCGGAACTCTGCCTGGCTGGAAAGCCTGCCGCTCGGCCCGCTCCGTCCAAGGGCACCTCCAGCGGCGCCGGCGGCACCCAGAGCCGACCAAACGCTGGAAAACGGTGCCGCTTCGGGTTTGGACCCTACCGAAACGTCGGCCGGAAGCGAGTTAGTCAGAGCTGTTGCCACAGCGCGGTCAGAAGCTCCCACGGTTTGGCAATTGAGGAGCTGGTTACCGGCCACTCTCCGTCGTGGGAGCGCGGCAGACCTGCGACCGTGACGGCCCCCTGGGACTCGCGCCAAACGCCAGTGACGGTGTTCCGCGAGTCTGCAGAATTGATCATGATTATGCCGCGTAAGGAGTCCAAACTACGGCGATTGCGCAAGTCGCTGGAATCAGAAACCGTAACGCAAAACACGGCACGGTTCAACTTTTACCATAATTTTCTCCAGTCTGCGAAACTGACGAATTGCGTTGCGTGCTTTCTGGCGCATGGCCATTGCTCGGGCCTCTTAACGGACATAAGTGAGGGAACCAAACGACCGGTCAAACCGGGCTCTGCGTTATCAAAACGCTTTAGTGCACACGCGTCAAAAACACGCAGCAGCGGCAGCCGCCGCCCGCCTACCGCGCGTCTTTTTTCTAGAGAAGGGAATGTGGCCCCTCCATAATGGGATTGAACTGAGATAGTCAGGTGATAGGCCATACCGTGAAACCCAATGTTTAAAATTCCGTTTGTCCTAAGGTCACCTAGGACAAACGGAATTATAAAATGAATTTATTTTGTCCTAGGGTCACCTTTTGCAGAGTTATACAGTGTGTTGGGGGCGAAATCTAGCCCCCACCGGCACCGCGCCGGTCCAACTTATCCGTAAGCAGCCGCCGGCGGCCGCTAAACTCGCCGGGGAAAGGCGCGGAGAGGCGTGAGAGAAGCGGCTAAAAATCACACTCATAAAGCGTTATTGTCCCGTAAAGAGTGAGCTGAGAGAAACAAAACGTCAAACTATGGATTTTGGGCACGTATAAAGGTGACTAAAAGCTCAGTCTATACCCCATGAAGGTATCATATTCTTGTTACCACAATTTTAAGATAACCAACTTCCTGGTCCGCGTCCGTTGATATGTGCTCAGTTTATAGAGCTTCTTGACCCGGCATCTCATATTCCGTATGAGCATATGTGTGCGTATCTGCATACACAGAGGGTTTAACAGCTAGAGAGCTAATGAATGTCAGACTCTCTAAAAAAGATGACGGACTTTCACTGTATCTTTCAAATCGGGGAACTTTTGGAATGGGTATCATCTCATAATCAGAGCATGATATCCATTTTTTTGCCTTACTTTCAATCGATATGTGGAGAGTGAAATAATTAGTATAATATATAAAAATATCCCAAGAATTCTGAGATGCATAAATATTTCATAATCTTTGTCCCAGCGCATCCCGGCGATTGTGCTCAGGAATTTAATAATTTGCAGTTGCTGGAACGGAGATGCTTTTGCTCCTCAAATGAATGTTAATCGGCTTTTGATCGCCTTTTGCCTGTTCCGCGCCGCTCCATTCAGATAATGTCAGACGATCCGGATAAATACTTCTCTTTGTCCTTCGTTAACGACTGCTTGCTGGGCTATTTCTGTTCGACTCATTTTCAGATACCTCGAATGCATATATCAGGGAGCATGAGGGCCTGATGGTGCAGCTACGAGAAGTCCTCTAAACTTAGTAACAAAATTAAGTGGAAGATGCGATGTGGGAATTCAATGATTTTAGATAGCAATGCATATACCCTAGACCGCTATGACAGCATCGCACTGTTTTAAGGTATACACACTGAAAGCTGAAAGATGAACATTATTAATGGAGTGGGTTAATCAAAGAACAACTCTTGGTGTCTCAAAGAAAAGGCGAAAGGTTTTCAACAGTGCTTCTTTTTCAATCAAGTCAGCGAAATGTTTGGCACGTGTGCTTTATTAGAGTCCAAAATTCCTAGAACACAGGAAGGAAACATCAAGTCTTCGGGCACTTGTTTTAGTTCTTGAGGTCTTTTTTCTAGCATGGCAATAATTATCCCTTTCCACACTTCCCGGCAGCGTCTTTACACGTGCTCCACTCTCAGCGCAACAAAGCCAGGATAACAATACCAACAATGGATTTCGACAGCTTGCTCCGTTACTTCTGCACACAAAAAGCGGTATTTTTAAACGCAAGTCTTGTTATGCGAAGGAGATAAGCGTCCCACTTTTTGGTTGGCGTTACATCCCAGTTAGCCAGATCTGACCCAGTCCGACTTCGGCTCGAAAAACGGAAATCTAGTTACCTACAAGAAACCCAAACCTAGCGACACACCGTGAGCTTTCAGCTTGAGTCTGTACGTGCTACCTTCTTCCCAAAGCGGCCAGGTTTTAGGACGCCGACCTCCGCTAACACAGTCCATCCGCGGAGACGCATCACTGTCCTTTTTGTACTCCGGGTCGTGCGCCGTTCTCAGATCGCGGCTCCGACAGTTCCCTGGTCAGCCTCAGGCCGTTCACGGCCAGAACACTCTCTATTGCCCAACACTGGCGCGGCGGCGTGACGGCTGCCCCCTTCTCGCTGTGACGAGCGACCCGCACTCACGGCCAATTTGACGGCCTCCACTCACGGTTGCGTAACGGGCCGAGTACGGCACGGAGACCCCGAGCTCGCGTGTATGTCTCGTTACAGAGACAATGGGCGTGCAGCGTGGGACACGTCCCGTGAAATTGGCCCGACTGTTATGATCAAACCATTGTCATCCACAGACTGTGGCCTGTTGCCTTGTGCTCATTCAATTTCCGCCGAAACATTTTCCAGATGACATACAGCGATTTGCTGCTGTCAAGTGCTAAAGAGCCCTACCAGAAGCCCTTGACGAAGGAGACAGGCTACATATCATGCAGACACCGATCGCAACCATGACGAAATTTGACTTGCAGGGATTAATAGATCCCCGGCGAATTTATTTGGAAAGGACTTGATCCGCTGAGCTTTCTCCCTGGGTTGTCTTCTAGATTTTGACTTCAAGTTCGTACACTGTGTGAGAGGTTTTCGTGAACGTTTCCGGTAGAACACTGCAAGGAAAACCCGAACACTGACTCAGAGTCTGGCGCTCCTGACTGCGTGTCTTGCCAGACTCATTTATGTGAGTACGCGTCCGAGCCATAGAGATCGCGCGGCGCATGGCTGACCGAGTTGCCTCTGGAGTCCGCCTGAGGCGCTGGCGCTGGTCTCGTTACCGTGGCTGTTTCAGCCTCCCTCGCCTGCCCGTTAGCCCGGCCAGTCCGCTGTCCATCTGCCGCATAACGGGCACCTACACCGTCTGATGCCCGCCCTCGGATCGTCGGGTCAGGCGTCATCGGACAGCGCCGGTCGTACACAGCCGCCAATGCGCCGTGATTGGCGGCCGCCGCGCGGTTGTGCGGAGCGCTCAGTCACCGCCGCCGCGGTGCCGCTCTTCTCTGGCGATTGGACATTGGACGTGTGGTTAGCGTGACAGTGGTATGCCAGCCACACCCACCCAGACGCAGGGCATCAAACGGGCAGGAGATGGAAAAATTCAGCACAGTGGATCTCACCTCCGAGTGAGGAACTCAGCGGATCTAGAACAAACGTCGGGGGGGCGGCACTTAAATAAAGTCGTACATATGAGTTAACAAGCCAAATTATCCCTCTCCCCATTCACTTCCCCAATCACCCACCCATGCTGTCGTCTCTCTCTCTCTCTCTCTCTCTCTCTCTCTCTCTCTCTCGCCAAGGGGCCATGGCCCCAAAATGATGTATTTTTGCCGATTTTCGTAAAAAACACGATGTTTTTACGATTTTCCCGAGGCGCCCCTCCCCTCAAACGGCGCTCCTGCGTCCGCCAGTGCACACACACACACTCAAGCAGAGGTTCATTTGTCTCTTCTCTCGCGCTTGGGCGTTGTCTCTGTGCCGCTTCATCTCCAACTCTCAGCTCTCGTTCTCTTCTAGGTGCCGGTGCGGGCGACGCCGTAGTTCGGGCCATGGCCGCCAGGGGGGGAGACGCTCCTCCGGCGCACCACGCAGCTCACGGCACGCGCCCGCGCTCTGCCGCGGGTCGGGAACTCGTGCGGCGGGGCTGGGGCAGCTCCCGAATATTACCGCAGGTGGGCGGTCTACGCAGGCGGCGGGACGGAGCCCCGGCGAGCGGGGACACCGTTAGACGCGTGCTGAAGAGGAGGAGAGATCAGCCGCTCAGTGTCGACAGACAGAGGCGAATCAAGGG
Source organism: Lepas anatifera (assembly GCA_034440635.1). Classification (NCBI taxonomy): domain Eukaryota; kingdom Metazoa; phylum Arthropoda; class Thecostraca; family Lepadidae; genus Lepas; species Lepas anatifera. Next base: position 249,923 of record JAOTON010000011.1, read on the forward strand.
AGGGCGTAAGGCGATTGGAAGTCATGCGATGTCTGGAGATGTTCATCCGGGTTGTGTGATGTTAAGTCTGCAGCTCGGGTAGGTGCGGTGCATGCCATGTGTAACGTGAGAACTGAGACGATTAAAATTACAGCGTCAGAACGCTCAGCGCCTTTGTGTTGTTAATGCAGCGCAGTGCGGTAAGACGATGTGCTGCGTGCGACAATGCGGTGCGTGCGAGGTCGGGCGGTTCTGCTCCCAGTGCTCTGTGATGTAATGACTAAGTGTGCACACACATTGTTGGTGTAATTTGGTGGGATGTTGAGCTCGCAAAAGGGCGCGGATGAGTGTGAGAATGCAGTTCAGGCCGCATGTCGCGCTGTAAGTTTGGCGGTACTGACCAAGCCGATCGAAGAGAAATAGATGTGTATTGAGGAACAGGCTTTTGTGTCAACGAGAACGCAGTGTATCATGTAATTTAACATTCTGCACTACCGATGTATGCTCATCGAATTTGTCTATGGATGAATGCGTGTGTCCTGGAGTGTTTTATGCATGCAGGTTCATTTCCTGTGCAGGGGGAGCATCGGGAGCCAGAGCGCATCGCACGCTATACGAGTATATTTCTTTTTGAAATGTGGCCTTGGCCAAGTGCTGTCTCTAATTTATTTTTCTGCATAATATTTGCACTCGAAGCTCTCAGTGTCGTGGAAGGCCCTGCGCTGCAGTGAAATCCGAACGAAATTTAGCGATTAATTTGTGCGTAATGTATCAAACGACGGAAATACCAGCAAATCAGACCGAACTGAAACGAAGGTAGTGATTGACCCGCGGTTTGCAATCCTGGGAACAGTTACGACTAAGGAATGGGTGAGACTGCCAACAGCGTCTTCGTGAATCATGTGAAAATATATTCCAATTTTCAAGACTTTAAAGAGATGCACTGTCATTCAGGATTGTGGGCCGAGGGGCCGGCCGGCCACGGTAAGACTGGAAACTCCCAACAACATGGACTAGCTTTCACATACCTGCATTACAGGTATTTAAGTCACGCAGACAATATCAGTGCTGGCGCGGCTGGCCAAAATGGAGAGATCGGGGAGGCGGATTCAAACCTCCTTCCTGGAATGCGTGAGACCAGCCTTTGGGGGTCCGTAAGAACAGCTCTGTGTGACCCCCCCGAGTCTAATGAGTCCGGGTTCCAAACTCTTTGGGCCTCCGAAACCAGTGGCGGATTTACCGGTCGGTTTGGTGGGTGAGGGTCGGGAAGCCAAAATAAGCCAAAGTCGGGAAAGCAAAACAAAAGTCACGCGGTGAAAGATTCCGCTACAATATAATTAGACGGTAGGGTTTCGGGTACCCAAGTCGTAAAGAGCAAATAAAACGTTACGGGGTAGAGAACGTTACGGGGGTAAGATATTGGGACTTGTTTTTACTATCCATGGCCCAACGTCCACACTGAAGGTGACTGGTGATGTTTGAAGCTTTGAGATTTGAAGTACAAAAATCTTACTATATAAACTTAAAGGAGTCAGGGCCAAAAGGTCGACCGCTTTGGGGAGGGGACATCGCTTTGGGGGAGGACAAGTTTTTGGCCGGAGCTTTTCCCTTTGGAGGGCAAATAGTTTTTTTTTTTTTTTTTTTGCCCCCACCCTGGATCCCGCGCCACTGCCCGAAACAAACTTCCTCAGGGGCCAGGAGACCAACTTCTTTGTGGCCCCCTGAGAACCGCTCTGAGGCTGCCTGAGACAAACTTTTTGGAAAGCCTGCAGAGACTAACATTTGGGAGTGGCCCCGATGCTGACTGGATGGCAATCCCAAGATCAATTCTTGACCCCTCCCTCCAGATTTCTGCGCCCTCCCCGAGACCAAAAATTGGGGTGTGAGGTGGCAAATTCCCGAATCAAGAATTTCGGAACGCCCATCCCTGACGCCACTGGGGCCTCGTGCACAGGCCCTTTTCGGTGCTTAAGCTCATGTAAGACGGATATACGAAATGCATGAGCTGAGAAAAACGCATTTCGGTCCATGGACACATGCGCGATTGAATTGGCTCTACTGACAGTGGTTGAACTGGATAAATCCAGGCTGGCGCAGAGGTATCATTTCAGCTGGAGGGGGCATACGTAACATCGGAGATAAAAGTTTTACCAGCCGATGTGTGCACTTTTGGCCACTGGAAACATACAAAACAGAGATACAGCTTTCAGTAGCTATTGGGACGTTTGGTCATAGGAACATCGATGGGGCACCATGCCCTCACGTGCCTTTTATCCCTACGGTCCTGCATGTGTCCCACCGCTCCGTGCATACGGTTCTATTGACGCCGGTTAGTTTCGCCTGAGGGGAAATTCACAACGGAGGTGTACTAACCAGGGGTCATGGAGCACCTGGATGCCGATTAGGAGGCAAGTATATTTCCGGGTCTTGTGCCCACTGGCTTTGCCCGCACAAACATATGGGTGGCGAGTGGGTTCCCTGCTTGGCCCCGGATCAAGAGTTCCGACTCCTCCCCAGAGCCTTGTCATGCGACTGGACACCTCAAATGACATTAAAGGGTAATACAATTGCCACAGCTGGGTTTGAATTGTCGCATGCGGCTCAATTTGCATGCAGGCTCGGCGGAAGAGTGGCACTCTCGGCCGGAGGGCCCAGGATCAACGGAGGCACACCACTCAGCGGTCGAGGGGAACTTTGACAGCGAGGAGGCACGAGGTCTCGGGTGCTCCCTGACTGCGCCCCTGTATGTGACCCACTGCATTAGCGGATCCAGGAAAATTTTGGAGCGGGTCCAACAAACGTTGGGGGAGGGCAAATCGATAAAAAACGCGAAAACGATATTTTCAAAGAAACACGGCTAAAATGTGTTCCCTTTTGGGGCCAAAATATACTATTTAAGGCTTTGGAGGAGGCCATGGCCCGTTTGCCCCCCCCACTTGATCCGCCAGTGGTCCAAATCCCTTTTCAATCAGATTTAGCGACGTGAGGTTCTTCCACTGGAGAATTTGCAAGCGCTACACTGAAATATATACATGGCTTCAAGCCATTGCTATCGCTTTTCCCTCTCAGTTCAGGCCCAGTATGTTTCAAACCATTTTACTTGAACCAATTTGAGCACGGATTTATTTGCCAGAGTAATTAGTTTCAGAAACAATGACCAAAACCAGGCATAAAAAGGTAGGGGGAAGTCCATGCAAGAGTACGCACTTAACCTTCTAAAGGCTTTCACTTTTGTCCTATATATGTCTAACAGCTAAAATTTTTATATTGTTGGTTTAGCTTCATGAATTTGTCTTTGTATGGTCCAGTATGTTTCAACTGATGTCTCTGAAAGGAAACTGGCCACCAGCCCATCAAAAATAAAAGTTCCATGCGTTCTCTTGCCGGAGTGGGTCGGTAAGAGTACGTGAGAGGGGGATGGATTTACGCGCATTGATGCCCTTGCCAGGCTTTTAGGTGTATAGTTCAGTGTCGCGAAGTTTTTTTGTCGCCAAACTTTCAGGCTGTTGTATGGTTTTATATCACTCTGAATATACAAGAACTATGTTGCAACGTTTGGGTTCTCTAATATGAATTACGGACTCTGTCCTGAGCGAAAATTATATTTTCCTATCTTCTTAAGTGCATGCGTTCTCTTGTAACATTAGTTCATCGGTGTTCTCTTTACCGGACATACCCTTGGGAAGAAATCTTCAGAAACATGTTATATGCTTGAAGTGTGAGCTCCGGTCCTGCAACTCAGCTTTCTTACTGATGGACAGATCTTAATACAATACTTCTTTAATAATAGAAGCATGGTCTACAAGTTTACTTAGTTAAGAAATATTACAGCAAGGGTG